>JAWQUT010000230.1:1142205-1263568 GCA_033807755.1 Ellobium chinense
GGATTTTCATTTCTCGTTGAATGCGAGGTCTCGTTGGATCCGAGCTCGTTTATTCGAGGTTCACTATAGATGATGTTGGGACCTTGAGGTGTTCCTCAGAGTGATAGGAATCATTGTCTTTGGATTTTGAGGCGGAATAGCGGACAAGGAACTAACTTTTGTCCCCAAATATTTCAGCGTTCATTTCATGAATGCACTGGCCACAAACATGACCTTGTAAGGACCTTGAAGACTTTGGTCACGAACGTCCATAAACCTCGTGTTTTCACTGCTTATATGGAGATCAATGATTCTTTGGCCGGTAGGCCCCTACTAAGTCGCATATTTCCAACGGCACTTGCGTCCAGTGCTTGGACTGTTAGTGATTGGCTAAGACCTAAGACTATGCCCCACCCTTCTTCCATTTTGTAATAAATGTCTTTGCAAAGGAGCAATAGATATACCAACAATTATTTTATTGGCAGGCCAAATTTCAGCAGATTCTAAAGGTATGAAGATGCCAATAGCACCTGGCATCTTGATATGCTAATTTTAAATAGTTCCTATAAATTCAGAATATTGGCCATGGGGAGGGGGGGAGGGGTTGGATTTTAATTTCAAAGGCTTAGATAGGTGCAAATATATGTGTAGACTCAGAATAGGTGAGGTTTAGTCACTCAAGTATAAAATTTGTGATTGTTGCTAGGTGGGTAAGGTTACCCTGTTTACTGAGTGAAAAGGCCTAAAATATTAGGGTGTCTGCTTCACTGCGTAAGTTCTCAAAGTCTAACTGGTTCAGGTGCATTTTTCTTTGTGTCAAAATTTGGAGGAAGAGCTAAACTACATATTTGGAAAGTATTTTGAAACGACACCCCAGGATAAGTTAATGAGAGGTGTAAAACCTAATATAGCCAACAGTGAAAAATACATTGGCATCTTCATACCCATAGGAAACAAATATTAAAATGATACGTCATGACCATGACGTCATCAATGGTTAGAACATCGCGCTTTTGCGATGCCATGTCTAGAGAATACAGTAGGTGGCATCAGACGGAATTCATTGTACTCCAAAACTTAGGATCACGATTCGCTTTGGAATGCAATAAAAGTGCAAATATCCCCTGAGTAACCTGCATTATTCACTCTATCGATCAGAATTGGTTTTAAAGTCTATAGCCCCGTTATGCAAACCGTTTTCATCAACAATACGCAGCTTTTTTGGATAACAAACCGTTCTCAAACTTTGTGATGTCATGTTCAGTGAACAGCTGGACCTGCCCATGATCAAAGATTATTATTTTGTGTCGATCGGTCTTATGATTGGTCAGTCATTTGTTAAAAGCTATGCAGTGTAACACCTCACTTGAAACATGCATTGCAATTATCCACAACAAGCATGTTTGCATCTACGAAAGTTTCGTGTCCCCATGTCACACCCCGTGAAGCTGTAAATAACCTAATCTTAATCATTTCTTTGCTTTTGGGCTTTTTTGGGGTAACTTAATGCATATTTTTATTTTTAATTTCAAACTCTATCAATGTTAAAAAAAAAAAAAAAAAAGCTCAGTTAAGGCAAACTGAAAGAGGAGGCAATGCACAATTTGACTAAGATTGATCAAAGCAAACCAGTGATTTAAAAAAAAAAAAAGAAGGAAAACCGTACGTTGACCGACTGTACTCTAGTCTATAGTCACAATCATGACCAAAACCGTCTCATATTATTATGGCTTTGGTCACTTCACCACGGGTCATCTGATTTACATTACGTTATGTAGATCAATCGGATCTCAGGTGACCATTTTCACGGTCGTCTGAAAACTTTCACTGAAATCCATGGGACGTAAGTATTTCTGTAATACAGTACTAGTTTTCACCGAATATAATCTGAGATGACGCTCATGTGAATCAGTGCTGCCTCTCTGGGCACGTGTTTTTCCCCTATCGCGAAAGTAGTGTAATGACAAAAAAAAATTTCCCTACATTTCCCTACGCACGACGCTAAAGCAACTTAATTTGTGTGTGTGTGTGTGTGTTGCGGGGGGGAGGGGTCCTATGATCCATTAAAGAGTACAAAATCAAGCATGTTATCCACTTTACTCTACAATGCACGAATTTACCCAACACTTACGAAAGGCGGTTTCCCTTTCACAGGGGAAATACTTTTCGTAAGTTTTAGCCATTTCTTTCACCTTAGCCCTATGCCTTAGCCTAGATGTATTAATCTTAGCCCCGTTTAGACTATTCTTATTTCCTGCGTGAAGAGTTTTTGTTATTCCCGGAAGTGTATTTGTGGCCAGTTAATGTCGTTGAGTGGTGCAAGACCCATGCACTCTATTTTTAGCGAACTTTTTGTTATAAATTAAGGTAGAAAGTCGCGCCTGCAATTGTTGGAATTATTGAGTTGTTCGAAGGCCACTAAAAAGAATTTAATCACAGAAATTCACATTTCGCACAGAGAAATACAACACTGAACTAGTCTAGATCTAGACTACTCCCATTCGTCAAAGCCGCGAAGAAGCTTACGAGTTAAACAGTTTAACATAAATAACAGCTGTTTTAGCACATTTCTCAGCCCTGGAATTTGAACCAGTAATATCTCGTGGACACCTCCAGAATCACAGTATGTCGTCAGTTCATGTAGACCCAGTTCAGAATTCAGGAACTGCCACAGCAAATCCTGTCAATCCTTGGTCAAGAATGAACAGCCCTTGGGGGAAAACAGCAGCATCTTCATTAGTCTGCTCTCTGGAAGATGTTATGAGTGAGCAACTGGCTGCAGAAATGGATGTTGCGGAACAAAAACAAATAAGTGAATCTTTACTGGCAGAGCAAAGATTTCTTGATGAATCTAAGACCAGGTAAGTCCTCATGCCTTACACTGAATGCAAGAGAAATGTCATTAAATGGTGATGCTAATAATCGGAAAGTAATCCCTCATCACATCCTTCGGGCCAACTCACGCAAGATTATTGGTTAGGCAGTTTTAAAGGGCATACACGCACATCAAAAATAATTTTTCATTTTTCAAATTTTCCATTTCTTATTATGCACTCTCCCATTAAAGCTGTTGAAAAGTTAGAATCTGGAACTCATGCCTCATGCCCACTAATAATACAACCCAGCCCCTCCCCCTAACCATACCCATAATCTTATGCCCATCAAAACAAATGCATCAGTATAGAGAAGTCCCTTACCCTAATGCCTGTTGAGACAAGATCATCAGTACTTTTCCATTGCCATGTTTTTGTTTTCCGTGTCCATGTTTTTAAGGGATTATTCCAACAAGGAAACTGATGTCCTCTGCTTCTGTTCAGCTTGACATCTTAAGAGTTTAATTTTGACATGAGTGAATGAACTAACATGGTTGTCAGAATTCTTAGAAAAGGATGTAAAACTGCCATGGATAGTAAAAAAAACATAATGTTGTTGTTTACTGTATTAAAAATGTGGGCTATCTCTAACGACAGCACCGATGATACAATTCATTTAGTCGTGGACAAGTCATGGAATCGGTGCTGTCATTAGAGAAGGCCAAACTGTGAAGCTCACTGAGAATTCCTCTTTTGAAAATGTTCTTCACAATGAATAAATGTGATAACTCTGTATTGTTGATAAATAATATAAATAAATAAATACTTAGAAGCCAGAAATCTAAGATAAAATGATCTGGTTACAATTGATCTGCCCAATCACAATTCCTCAGTAATGCAGAATATGCTGTGATAAAGTGGACTGGTGACTGGTAGCATTAGTATTTCCGATCATTTTTAGTCATGAGGAATGAAGCTGGTGGGGGTGGGGTATGTGGGAGAGTGTTTGAGTGAAATGAAAACATGACAAAATATGCACCTTGGTGCTGTTAATCTTTGCTGCCCATGCTCCACCATCCACTAACAGGCAACATGTTCAGGTTGATAAAGATCTGTGTGCCAAAGAATCACCCAGCACCTTGTGTCAAGTACAGTGATAAAAGATTTTTTGATGGGGATGGCCTGTCTTATCACTGATGTCTCAGGTGCTTAAATTAATATGCGGAATTAAAGTATCTTTATTATCAGCTGGATGACTGGGGAGGAACCCATACCTTTTCTGACAGAGTTGTTTGTCAGTAATCATGATCATGCTGTCAATCATCATCATCATCAATGCCTTTCACCCCTAGCAGGGTATAGGCCACGTACAAGCGAATTCCATCTTTCCCTGTCTTGGGCCATCTTTCCAAGCTCGTTCCAAGTGAGCTTCTCATTTCTCGCTTGACCCTTAATGTGCATTGTTTCCATGTCTCCCGTGGCCTACCCCTGCCTCGTGTTCCTTGTGGGTTTCATTGCAGTGATTGCCTGGTGATGTTTCCACTAGGTTTTCTGAGGGTGTGTCCAATCCAGCGCCATTTACGGAGTCCAATTTCTACCTCTATTTCCTTTTGACCTGTTCTTGCCCATAGCTCTTCGTTTCGTATCTTGTCTTGCCACTTCGTTTTTAGAATACTCCTCAAGCATCTGTCGATGAATGTCTGGACTTTGTTCATTACTGTCTTTGTTGTCTTCCAGGTTTCACAGCCATAGAGGAGCACTGATTTGACATTTGAATTGAAAAGCCGGATCTTGGTACGCAGTGAGATGTTGCTTGCCTTCCAGACCTTTGATAGTTGATTAAATGCATTCCTTGCTTTGGCAGTCCTTGCGTTTACATCCGCTTCCGTACCACCTTTTTTGTCAATGATACTTCCCGGGTAGGTGAATGAGTCAGCTTCTTCCAGGGATGTGTTTTCTACCATGACAGCAGAGCTTGAGACTGTGCCTAGTTTTAACGCTTTAGATTTCCCAGGATGTATACATAAGCCGACACGCTTTGATAGACTGTTGAGTTCCTCTGTCTTTTCTTGCATCTGAGAGTGTGTGTGTGACAGCAGTGCAAGATCATCTGCGAAGTCCAAGTCATCCAACTGTTGCCAAGGTGTCCACTGTATTCCATTTCATGCGCCTTTTGTGGCTTCCATCATGACCCAGTCAATTGCCAAGATGAAGAGGAAAGGTGATAGCAGGCATCCTTGTCACACCCTTGTTTGTACCTGGAATGGTTCTGAGAGCTGTTCTTCATGAAAGACTTGGCAGCTTGTTCCATCGTAGGTGGCCTTCACAAGCTTGACGAGTTTGTCAGGTATTCCGTAGTGTCTTATGAGTTTCCACAGAGTTTCCCTGTCAACGTTGTCGAATGCCTTTTCAAAGTCGATGAAGTTGACTAAAAAGGGTGATTTCCATTCCAGAGACTGCTCAACAATGATGCACAGGGTAGCTATCTGGTCAACACATGATCGGTTCTTGCGAAATCCTGCTTGGTTTCCTCTGAGCTTGTCGTCTGCTGCCAGTTTGATTCTCTCCAAGAGTATTCTGTTAAAGATCTTCTCTGGTATGGACAGGAGTGATATGCCTCGGTAGTTGTTACAGTTGCTGAGGTCTCCCTTCTTTGGTATCTTGATCAGGTGTCCTTCCTTCCATTCTGTGGGTATTTCCTCTTCCTGCCAAACCTTTTCAAATAGGGCGTTCAGCATTTCCACTGATGTCTCCATATCGGCTTTAAGGGCTTCCGGTGGTATATGGTCGGGACCTGCAGCCTTGTGTGACTTCAGGGATTTTATAGCTGCCGCTATTTCCTCTCTCATGGGTGGTTCTTTATTTATTGGGAGATCCTTTCTGGCTGGAAGAATTTCTAGCTGATTGTCTGGTGGTGGTCTGTTCAGGAGTCTGTCAAAGTGTTCCCGCCATCGGTTGAGTTGTCCTGCTGACATTATGTGGATATTGTATGGCTCTGTTAAACTATTGCTGTGCTGGGTCAAAAAAAGGTGCCACTGTGACTGGAGGTAGGAAAAATTTGGGGACAGTTTTGGTTGGGAGAAGGGCTTGATGGTGTTTCCTTCCTTGTCCTTCACTGGTAGGGTGGGCTTGCTAAATTTCCCTGAAAGAGTTTTGGTTGTCTGATAAACAATTCTCAAGTGTCCGTCTGCTGCTGCCTTCTCTGCTTTTTCTGCCAGGCCATCCAGGTAGGTTTGCTGTCAATCATACTATTCTTATCTGAACTTTCATGGGTAACATCAATGATCTGTAAATCTGTTGTTCAGTTTTAATCCTTCATACAATGATTTTTTAATTTTACAGCCGCAGATTATCTGGAGCTGTGTTAAAATTATCCAGTGACTTTTATTGGAAATTTTCTACTTTCTGAAACGTCTTGTAAGTAAGTTGATGTTGCATTTCAGCAGAAGGTGGTTAAGCGGAGCTGATCATACGAAGTGACAAGATTAGGCTTAGCCTTTACATATGTGGTGGCCTGTTTCAGTATTGTCATTATTTAACCATTTTACTTTATAACCATCTCTCATTTCATTTCACTTCTTTTTTGTTCTCAGTGAGGCAGTGGCAATTCAAGACAATATAGCTGCAGATGCTGAACTGGCTGCAAAACTGGCCGCTGAAGGAATAGATGATGGATCAAATGATGAACTGATTGCTCGCTACTTGCAGCGAGAGTATGATAAGGAATATGATGCCATGGTGGAGAAAGTGGAGAAGAAATACAATGGCACCAGTAAAGGTATTTACATTGTGTATTAGAATCTTTCCTACTGCAATAAGTGAATGCTAGAAATTTAGTGCATATCTAGATGATCGCATACTATGACATTATGTGGATATTGTATGGCTCTGTTAAACTATTGCTGTGCTGGGTCAAAAAAAGGCGCCACTGTGACTGGAGGTGGGAAAAATTTGGGGACAGTTTTGGTTGGGAGAAGGGCTTGATAGTAGGATCCTAATTCTAGTCTTACTTGTGTGCCTTGTGAAGTAGGAGCACTTGACTGTTCATTCATGTCACTTTGAACTTGGACATTTGTGGGTAGTACAATCGACTCCGCTTAATCACCCTTCCCTGGGATCACGGAAAAAGTGGTCAATTAAACGGAGAAGCGATTAAGCGGAGAAGGTAATTTCAGCCATATTTTTGGTCAATGGGGTTAAATTTCTTTGATGACCTGGTTTGATATCGTGCATTGATACCTTCTCGTCGCCAGACTCAGGACAAACTCCAGTTTGACGGTGTTGTAGCGCACAAAATGTTTGATCTCCACGGTCTCTCTCATTGGCCCAGCAAACAATAAGGAGTAGGATGGCATGGTCGGGATAGACCTTTCATCCACATGACACGTTCTTTGATCTAACCGAAATCCACCAGACAGGCGCAATCAAGGCGTGAGGGGAGGAGACTATACGCCACTACACGATTTTCGGCGCATTAGCGTTATTGGATGGGCGAAGGCGGTGATGCTAGTATGGGATGAAGGGGGACAAGGGGAGGGAGAGGTGGAGAGGAAAGGCTTATCACACCTATTTCGGGGTGGCAGCTGTCACTTAGTCAACCAGTCTGCCATCCGTCGCACAGTTAAACCGTCTGTGTACAGTATTTGTTTGTCAACTGTAACCCTTCAACAGCTGATCTTTGAATTCATGGGCGCTGAAGAGTGGTCGATTATCCAGAGTGAGAGGCGATTATCCAGTGACTTTTATACAGAAAAAATTTGGTTCCTTGGGAAACGAGGCGATTAAGCGGAAAAGGCGATTAAGCGGAGTCGACTGTATCACTACATTGACACAATATTGGTGGACTGGTGCGATAATGAAATATAAGTATGTATTAACCATGTGTAAATTGATATTTGGATTAAGAAAATGTATTGAATAAGCATTTGTATGCATTAGTGCGTATGTATTTGCCAAAAACTATTACTAGAGACGGGGATGCCATTCTCCCAAGAATTTCGGAAATCTGAGAACATCAGGGACTCTGAGAATGTCTACTGAGGTCAGTCTGAGAATCCATGATGACTCCAGCAGACTCCAGCAAAAAAGAAATTCCAAGACCAAAATTTTGTAGGAAGTTTTGGTACAGCCACCGTATAGATAGATGGTAGTTTCAATACAGTCAGTGTATGGCTACATTAGAATTAGTAAAAGGTCACATTTGGTCTGAGGAAACTGGGAGTTTCGCAAGTTCCAAACTGTCATAGAAACAGTTATTTAGGTATCAAAACTCAGAACGAAAACCATACGAGACACAGAAAGTAGTGTTACTGTTTCTAATGTGCATTTTCTTCTTCAGACATAACCTAGTAGGCCTAGCTTATGCAGCACTGGGACAGGTTGATTGCACAGTTCAGTCTTGCTTATCTTTCATGGGCAGTGTAGAGGTTAAGCTAGTCAGCTGTGCGGAACACTTAGATTGACGTAACTTTGCTGAGATGTTTGAGTCATAATTGAAAGCAAGGTTTATATATGCAGGAGAATCCTTAAATGCCACCCTAATAGTATCTAGGGCTTTCCTAAAGGGTGCTTCCTCTTACATGTTGGGAGAAACACAAAATTTTGAAACAGATTTCTTTGTTGTTGATAATTTCTGACATTTAGGAAATCAGGTTGGAATGACTAATGAGAAGAGTCAAGTTGGAATGACTTATGAGAAGAGTCAAACAGTGTGATGAGTTGTATTCATAAATCTTCATAAAATTCATAATTCCAGAAGTGGAATTTGATTCCAGTTCCGATCCTATTTAAATTAAATCCTATTTCCAATTTCATTTTGAAATATGGAATTGAAATCCAATTCCCAATTCCACCTTGACAAATGGAATTAATTCCATTCCAATTCCAATTCCAGCAATCCTTTCAAGACTCAAGGAGATAACTTGACATTATTACAAGTTAAAACATACAGCTATATAGCAAACGTGTACTGTCTATAGATACATGATAACATTTTAGTGACATATATTACTATAAAATATGCAGTGCCACTCAATACTTATATACTGTAGATCATTAATAGACTTGCGGAAGTGGTTACGCATTATTTACTGAGGTGGGACTATTGTAAATCAAAACCAAGAGTACAGTCCCATTACAACAGCTCCTTAATATTTACTGCACAACCTGTTGTGCTTTAAAACCTTACTAAAGATAATTTAAGATGAGAGTGGCTGTGCATTATATACGAATATAGTGAGATAAATAGGACTGTGCTAATTCCTCTACAGTGGTACTCATATCTAAAATCAAGATCATGTCCAAATTGATATATTAAGATCCAACACCAATACCTTGGGACAGACTAGTTTTAAAATCCAATTCCCAGTACCAGAAATTTGAAAGGAATTAAACACTAATACCACTCAGGATCAAGAAACTTTCCCACAGTTGCCAAAAGAGCATTACTTTGGGGCTAATTAGAGTACAGGATAAACAGTTTGAAGGAACAAGATTACAAAACCAAGAATACATAAAGTAGTTTCATTTCACTGATCTAAATGCAGTGGGGAAAACACCCTCTTTATGCTTCATGCAAACTGATATGATGGAGTTCTAATTCAAGCATTGCCACCAAAGCATTTCACTAGCCTCTTTATGCAACATTAGGCAGGTAGACCTTGAGGCCTATTCACAAACCTGACCCTGAGAGGCAAGCTGATGATCGCCAACAGACTGCTTTTTTAGATTGTGACATCGCGCAGTCATTGAATGCGGAGATTTTTTTTTTTGCATGCGTTTGCATGCCCCACGACACCTTATGATATCACATAGGTCTGCCTAGGAAGGCGAGTCAAATGTCAGGACCAAGTAGGCTCCTCCTGCAAATCAAGAATGGCAAATGTGGAAGGCGCCTTAGTGTCTGTCCTTCGTTTCGCGCATTAGGATAGGATGGATGCACCTGGTCTAGTCTACCTGTGAGTCTGCAGTCATTATTTCATGCCTTCAGTACATTGCGTCATTGGCCAGTGAAGTAATACTCTAAGATCGATCGGGCTCGAGAGTCTGTATGCAGTGAGTCTGGTCAGGCTAAGTGCAAAATTGGCTCATCGGTACACATGGGTGGTCCCGAACAGCATGTTTTAAGACCATCAATATCATGCTGCCAGGATCAGAAGGCGGATCGATAAGATTTGAAAATGGATCTAGATCCTAATTCCGATCCGAACTGAGTTTTGATTTGATTCTAATTCCAATTCCACAATAAAAAATGGAATTGAATCCAATTCCATTCCGGCAAACCCGGAATTAATTCCGGAATTGTCCGATCCGGATTCCGATCCAGCACAAGCCTCTTATGTAGCTAATTTATGTCTCTTCATTGTTTAAGAGATAACTGTATTTCTTTATCCTTTGAGATAGCTTTATATAGAGATCAAACATGAATTGGCTCTTTAAAAGTAGAGATTTCAAATTAAAAGTCTCAAAAAAAAATGTCTCAAATTAAAAAGCCTCAAAAGGTTCAGAGAATTTCATGAACAGTGAATGGTGTCCCTGAAGAGACAGTTAAGAGAAATCGGACCAAAAATAATGCAATCGGTACTTGTGTTTCTGCATGTCCCCTGTAAGTGTGTTTCACCGCATAAACACCATATTACAAGAAGTCAGAAAAGTGTCATGTCTGTAAAATGCAAATGGCCAAGTCACCCTCAACTGGATTTTTCCATCGAACCAATCTGTCAAAACACCAAAACCATCTTACCTCAGGAACAAGAATAAGAGTACATGTATTTACTTGCTTTATTTTGCTGCCTGTCAGCAATTGTTTCAAGAACTAATTAAGCCTACTAGTTCAGCATGCATTACAATATTTGTAACGCAATTGATTTTGATGCCTTTGTCACATACATTGTGGGACACATTTTTTCATCATAAGTTCAATGATGTGATATCACTTTTTTCCTCAGTGTCCCTTTCCTTTGAAAATTATAAGATGAAGCATCAGCGTCAGGAGGCAACAGGAGAGAAAGAGGACGAGGATGATGACTATGATGAGGAGTTTCCTGAGTTTCCTTCTCCAACAAAGTGGGGTAAAGATACCATGACATTAGTCATTAATGGTGTAGAACTGTTATACAGCATGTCCACTTTGCTTTCACTAATCACATAATAGTTATTCCACAAAAACAAAACTATCAATTTCAAGCAATGGAAATGGAAGTACCTTGTAATAGTTCCAGTTTCAGTCAGATATACAGACTTGACCACCCCTATAAAACTGCATATTTTGGTACACAAAATGGGCAAAAAGTTTTCAAATGCGCAACAAAACCCTCTGATCCAAACTTTTTTCATCGGCAACATGCATAATTTTTTTCTTGCCCAAAATGCAAATGGAAGATAGAATGAGTTGATTACCACCTGAAAGTTTCTGCTCAACTGTCTTGCACCTAGATCTATTGCTGCCAGTCTCAGTAGAATGAGCTTTGGTAAGTTTGTCATCTGGGACAGGTTGTAATTCGGTTTTTGAAGAATGAAAGCCATATAAGAGAGCAAATCCTTTAATTGTCCACTTCGGACTTCAATGCATATCATGCAAACCTAGCCAAGACCTGTACCTAGAAAGTCAGCACTGCTATGAATAGTGTGACTGGCTGATTCCCCAATTCAGGCTTGCATCTGGTCTTTCAAATGTGCAGTGTGGTTGTATGGTGTGAGTTGATCTTTCTGAGACAGTCTGGATCATGACTGAATGTGAGTCTTTTGGCAATATCCTGGGACTCTTCTCATGGGTGCTTGGTGAAGTTCCTAAATAATGAATATATGAAGTCTAAATATACACTCTCACATGAGTGCTTTGCTTTCCAAATCCTAACCTATGCACACCTTAGGGGAGTCCCAGGATTTTGCATTGCCATTAGATGAGAGAAGTGTTACTTCCTTCTGCCTGACCAGGCTTGCCACTCAGGTCATTTGCCTCCCCCTACAGTTTTCCCTACATTTCCCCAGTGCACAATGTTGAAGCAAAACTAATAGGACAGACTTCTTTAATTTTACTGTTAGAAAAGAAGAAAACCAGACATTTTACCCACTTTGCCCTATATTTCATGATATTTCCCACCAATTTGTGAAATTTATTTAACATTAGAATCGGGGAAAAACCCTGTGAATGGGAACATTTCCTGACCTTTGAGATTTCACAAAAAGCCAACTTACAGAGCTGTTATAGTGCAGATTAATTGTAAAGAAGTTCATTTTTGTATGTGAGCTATGGGGCATATAGAATGGAATGTTTGCATCATTGTTCAATGACATAATAATTTTTTCCTTAGGGTAAGCAAAAAGTGGATCTGTTTTGAAGCCAGAATAAGCGAAATGATATATTATATAGGGATTGGCAAGTTGAGATATGCAGCAAAGTTCCTCTTACAGAAATTTATTATGATAGTATTTCTTCATCTTGTAAGGAGCCATAGACTGTAAAGATTGGCTCCTTGCAAGATGAATTTGGCTCCTTTACAAGATTGATAAAGACTTGTAAAAGACTGGAACCAATGCTCCCCCCTGATCTGAGACTTCTGCTCTTCATGCGCACATGTGTTTGGTCAAGGCTTAGTTTGTCAGATGTGAAATCCACCAGTGTGACATTGGGAACGTGTGACAGATGGATGTGTGTGTGCTTGCCTGCAAGAGAGAGAGATAGAGAGAGAGAGAGAGAGAGAGAGAGAGATATTATAAGGAAAAGGGTGATTGTTGAGAGGATGAATTAATTTGTAGGTCTGTCCATGTAGTAAGCTCTCGGAGCTTGCCATTGGAAGGAGTGCTATATACAGTAAATGTATTATTATTATTATATTATTTACTTTTATCACACAAAATCACAGCTGGCAGTGTAAACTTAAGACAATCAACTCAAGCTTGACAGTAAAGCATAAAACTTTATCATTATGGGTGTTTATTTTTCAGAGGCTCCTAAGCCCATCATTGGAGGAAAAGGGTACTCAGGACAAGGCAAGAACATTGTGACTAAGCATGACAGAGTTATCTGCGGTCGCCGCAATGCTGAGAGACTCATGGAGGTGAAGCAGTTAATTTTTCACATCAACTATACCATAGAAGAACTGTTTTGATGACATTATGCTACAGCTGTTTGTCTTACCACAAGGCACATGATAGTAACTTGGGGAGTATTTTTGCGCAATTTTTAATATAACATTGAGGATCAAGAATTCATAAATTCTTACAGAGTTGAGGATTTGTTAAAGTCTTCAAGTCTGCAGAATATGGGAAAAATTTATTTCATTAGGCATTCGATCTGTTTGTTAACTAAATCAGCATTTCTTTACATGAAATATCAGAGATCCTGTGGAGCAGGGCAGCCCAACTTTTCAAAAGGGGTTATCTTTGCTTAATAATCTCAGGGAAGTGATATAAATAAAACACAATAGATGACACTGAGCAACAGGCCCATTTAGCAGTCTGTAGCTTGAGAGAACTCTTGCAAGCCATATTTATCATTCTTGGCAGTTCAGCAAGTAGACAACATTGCTGTAGAGGATGTGTAACTCATGCAGTGGTGACTGGGTCTATAAGATCAGCTACAATTTTGAAAGGCATTAGCTTTGATACAAAAATGGGTGTTCAAAACTGACATTTCTTGATTTTTCTTAAATTCCATTTGCATCTTGAATCTACATATTGTTTTAAAAACTCCATTGAGTAACAGCAGAAAAGAAAGGAAGAAAGATACAAAGAAAGAATGAAACAAGCTGCTGCTGTCACAATTTTTCCTTCCCTTGTCAAGTGGTGGTGAAGCACATCAAGATTACATTAAATATTGTACTAGTTGAGGGAAATGTCAATGTACAATATCCACAGCAATAAGCAACTCAGAAGCACAATACAGACAGAACGTAATGCTTGAAGATTTCCGGAAAGGCTATTGTTTCCCTATAATATTATACTGTAAATGAATAGGCCTACATTGCGTCGCTTACCAAGATTTTGCCGATATCTTCAGTTTTGTGTTGACAGGATTCTGCTGTATGACTTTGAAGGAGCATGGTGATCAGGTCATTTATAACCCATTGCCTGTACAGAACCAGTGATGATCAGGCTCCATACAGTCATAAGACCCAATACACAATCTAATCACCTAGTTATGTGATTTCTTGCACTCATTACTGCATTGGTTAATATACAGTTTTATCTGTGAACAGTTTCTTTGGTCAGGCAACAGATTTGTGTTTGACAAGCTTGATTTCATCAGTTCCTTTGTATCTTCAATGAATTCTAATCTTTTCTGCAGTTTCCACCAGAATTTGAAAGCGGTGATGGAGAAGGGATGGACATGCAACTTCCAAATAAAGTGTACAACAAGCTCAAGACACATTCCATGATGGAAAACAAAAAAAGTCATAAAGTTCATGAAAAAAAAGAGCATTCAACTGCAGTGAGTATTACAACAACTTGTAGTCCATTTATACTGCATGTTAGCTGCTTCATAATATTAGATACTATAAACTGTCATTACAGTGAGCCTGCTGAGCAACTTATCTTGTTACCATTTTTATCAACAATCTTTTCTCCAGCAACTTCCTGCTTGGTTAGGGGATGTATCGGTCGGATTCCCCTGATTATCAGGACCAGCAAAAAAGATGCTGACATTTTGTATCTCATATCCAAGCCACTATAGCCAAGTGTTTACTGATTGTTCTTTCTTGAGACATGCATAAAAAACTGCATTTGAGAGATTTATTGTGCTAGTGGTGTGAGTAAGTTTTGTACCAAAAGTTTTTTTTCTTCATTTTACATTAGATCTACTTACCAGCATTATATAAATGTCAGTCCCTCTTAATGATAATTTTTTAGTCAGTGGTGATTTGCACACCAATTGGAGGTTTTTTTTCATTAATAATTTTTTAAATTTTTTTTGGAACTCTTAAGATTAAAGCAGTTGATGAGAAGACCAGGATTCTGATGTTCAAACTTGTGAACTCAGGTTTTCTTGCATCAATTGATGGAGTTGTCAGTTCAGGAAAGGAAGCTGTCATATTCAAAGCTGCAGGAGGGATGTAAGTGGAAATTAGTCATTTATATTTCTGGAAGGAAGGTTGATACTTTCAAGCTGCTGTCTGTGGTGGCATGGAAATCTTGACAATTCTTGATGGCTGAAACTATTCTGTAATTTTGACAGATGAATAGACCTTTCTCATGGAATCATGAGCAGGCCATGTGGTACACTCACCTCCAGGGACCAATAAATATGGCTCGAAACTGTTCTGTTTCGCGATGCAGGGCTAGCTCTGATCGATGCAAAAACATTACGATACACAGTATTGCTTACGATGAAGCTTTCTTGTGTCAGTAAATTGCCAATATACTCAATAGGGACCCCAGAAAATGTTTCAGGTGAATTGATATGAAATGCGGCAAACTGGCAACATAGGAATTGCAACCACATGATGCAAATTAATTTCTTGCCAGATAGTTGTCACTGAGTGGAGATAAAACTATTAAAATCAATCTACGAGTGTTTCAGGATGTAGAGCATGGCAATAGAGCAATTCTTTGATAATATTTCTCTTCCCCGAACTTGTGGTGCTCAATTTCACAAATTATCCATATCTGAAAATGTCTGTCTCAGCACCAGATGAAGCCTTTTCCTTTCCATTGTATTGGAACATGGTAAACCGGAAGTTAGCGCCCTGTGCCGATTCAAAAATTGCTCAAGAATCACGTGATCACCCTAGCTCATTATGAAAGGTCTTGGGCAGTGCAAAATGTTGGTCAATACAATAAGTGAATCATGATCAGTTTCCTTGCTGCAAGAGCATGGAAAATTATCCATAAATTCATAAGCTCATTCAGCTTGCTATTTCGCATTTTGGGAGGTAGTAAAAAGTGAATTGCCTCTCAAATATTACATGAGAAAAACGTTTTTTTTTCTTTAATATTGTACCACTGAAGTTATTGATTTTAGTGAAGTTTGTGCCATTATGGCATTGTTTAGAAGTTTGTTTTCCTAAGATGGATTGTCTAGGGGACAAAGCTTCTTATTTTCATGGGCTGACCACCATATCAGAAAGACAGTTTAGTATCTGCTTGTTTTGCATGACTTCAAGACAATGATTGCAAGAGAATGCTTCTTAGCCACTTATTTATTTTTGCACCAAGATGAATCATAACCTCTAATCTCCAGGAAAAATGAAGTGGAACTTCCAAAGGATGTCATCTTGAAGGTTTTTAAAACGTCCATGAATGAATTTCGCAATCGTGCAAAGTACATCTATGGTGATCACATTCTGTCTAAGGACATTTACAAGAAACAGAACCCAAGGAAGATTATGAAGCTGTGGGCAGAGAAGGAATTCATGAATCTTCGAAGGTAAAGTATTATATACTATTGATTCATCATATCATTTCCTTATCAGCAGTGGGGATTGCTGGTATAGTGATAAGACATCATGAAGTTGTTAAGAGTTAGACTAGCTCTTCATTCAGTGAATAAGATTGACATTGCTGAATCTCAGATTTACAGGGCAGAGATTACTGATAGACCATACCATAGAACAGCACATGTTCAATGTAAATGGTATGAACAAGAAGAGCAGTGGGCAGGTCACTGACTTTTCGGGAAAGCATGCCACTACAGGAGGAGGGTCGGATATGGGGGGAAACCAACTTTGAAGGCTGAGCAAGCCCCAACAGAAGGTAGGATGGAGAGGGAAGGCCAGAGAGAGCATTCTAGGTCTCTGAAATGGCGCAATTTATGAAAGGGATGTAAGTGATTGAATGGAAAACAACAGAGGATGGTAAGGGAAAAACAGATGAGAGTGTGACTTTGAAGGTCAGACATGTACAAACAAGGGTGTGATGGGGAGGGAATATGAGAGAATATAGTTTGTGGAGTGGGCCAACTTGTGAATGGGATGAAAAGCCGTATGTTGCATTATGCTGCTCTTTTCTTGATCTAGCTTCAATGCAATAACATGAATTAGCTATGATAAACTTGGCCGCAGTGGCATCAGGAGACTTCGTTCATTAAAATGATTGCAGACATAGAAAATCATAGGCAGTTTTCTCAGAAGTAGGAAACAAAACAAGAAATGTAAAAAGAGAAATCGCCTGTACTCACAGTGACTCAAAGATCCCAATTTTGTCCATATACAAGATAGCATGCAACTGACACCCCTCTCTAATGTTGCTTCATTGGATTAACCCTGTTGAGCCAATTAGGGCAGTCAAGTTTGAAAAGCATTAATAGGTTACTGTCTTGAAGTGAATCAGTGCATTTTTTTCAGTGTGACATTATTGCTTAGTCTAGATCTTTATCAATATCAAGGCTATTCGGAAAGTGAGTGCTAGTAGAATAAAAATGCCTTTACACATTTTTCCACATATATGTGGGAAGCTTGCAATGTGATCCAGGCCTATAGTTGAAAATGATTCAAGTGCCATTATCATCACATCAGCTGAGGTAAAGGTGTGCAGTGAAATGTTTTCCCAATGGTCTCTCAAAAACTGAACTTATGACATTCTGATCTTAAGTCCAACATCAGCGTTCAGCCATGCTGTTCCACAGTTATGCTCTCAATTATATCAGCTGTCTGGGAAGTCAGATTTGGGATCTGCAGTCATATTTATTTTGTAAACATCTTTGCCACCTATACCTCTCTCTCTCATTCTAGAATGCGTAGGCAGAATATTCCATGCCCAACCCCCCTCACCCTGAAGAAGCATGTTTTGGCTATGACATGCATTGGTGGAGAGCATCCAGCTCCTAAGCTGAAGGAGGTCAGATTAAGTGCTGAAGACATGCAGGATGCATATGAACAGACTGTTCAGGTAAAGATCATATTATTAGTTCTTTCATTGTAGCATTACAAAAACTTACCAGTATTTTCTGTACTTTCCTTGCTGTGTAAGAATGTGACAAACACTTTTAGGCTTATGGCATGTTTTGATAGTTTGTCAATAACAATTATAGTAATTTATGTCATTATCTCAGACATAGGCAGTTTGCAAGCTGAGCTATTTTTGTGCTTGCTTCAACCTAAGATATCTATCAAAGTATCAGATTTCACAGATAAAGTGAGTCACAAAGTCATTGGTTAAAAACTGCACCAGAGCTTGAGATTGGCACTATTATCATGCGTTGTGTAATACAAGTTTTTTTACCTCTTCTGAAAATTCACTCAAATGAGAAAGACAAAATGCCTATGATTGTGACAACAAGCTTTTTGAAATAACGAATTGATACAAATATACATAGAGATAAGCCTTCCTGTTTGATTCAGTGTGCCTTTGTGTTCATTGTGGTGATGCAGCTGAGCTAGAAACTGCCACCCCACCCCCTTAAATTTGAACTGGTACTTTTTCACATATTTCTTAGAACGAGATAGCTGTAGTCACATTTTTAAACTTTCCTTTATCAACACTCAGAAAAGGCCAGATGAATGGACAACGAAAGTGTAAGTTCACAGGAAGCTCAAGAAAACACACAGTCAGAAAGCAGTAGGAACAGCTGGCACAGAGAATCTTTACTGGGTTTTGAATTGGGGAATGATGCACATGTAAAGAGTGCAGTGATGTTGTTTCCATAAACAAGTTGTCGGCACTTCATTTTCCTTTTGCATCAGTACATGAAAATTATGTATTAAAAGGTGTTTGCTTTTAGCAAACTGAAAAATCCATGCTTTGGTTCAAAGAAGTATGTTTTTCATACTTTTGGTTGGGCTCCCAAACTAGTTTCTGTAATTATACAGGCAGGATAAACTAATGTGATAAATTTTGTTGTGGACTAAAATCCAGTGAATTAACATCTTCCCTACTTGGTACTTGTGTTTTGTAGGTATTGTCACCGTAAAATATTGTTCAGGGTTATGAAGTTCTACTTTAACTAAATGGCATGCTCTTTCATCCAGATTATCAAGACTTTGTACAATGATTGTGGACTTATTCATGCTGACCTGAGTGAATACAACCTTCTTTGGCATGATGATAAGGTCTGGCTTATTGATGTCAGCCAAGCTGTTGAGAAGGAGAATCCTGTTTCAAATGAATTTCTGCTTCGTGACTGTCAGAATATTAGCAATGTAAGTACAGAGGACTACACTGAGAAAACACTATAGAAATCAGTAATTTATTGTTGGTGCAACTGCTTGGGCGGTCTGGATTTTTATTTTGATTCTCCTTTAGTAATAAGGTTTGCTGTTCAAGAGAGCAAACGTACAAATGTTAACTGATTATTATATCACATGCAGGTGGCCATTTCTGAGAGGTGGTAATGTTTATTATAAAGCCATAATGATCACTTCTTACGCTCAGTTGTTTTATTATCTAAGTAAATAATGCAGTTAGAAACAAATATACAGTCGAGCACAGAAAACTCGAACACACTAATCTCGAATTCACGGAAATGTCGAACGCTGTTATCGGCCCCTTTTAAATGCCTCTATTTTCTTTGTATTGTTAACACGATTTTCTCGAACTCTCAACACGCATTTCTCGAACGATTTCATCATCATCTACCCGATCTCAAAGCGGCGAAATGACAGATAAAGCCTTTCTTTGTCTGGCGTTGCTCGTCCCAGTGTTATTGATAAGGGAAAGGTGTGCGGGAGTGCCGTGGTAATGGGCAAGGGATCAAGACAATGCTTTGTGTGGCTCTATTGAATCAGCGGGAGGGGGGTGGTGTAGTGATTGAGCATGCAGAGCGATCTGGCGGGTGGTGGACTAGGTCTACACACGCTGCGATAAATTTTATTGCGTCGAACATGACGCGATGCGCATAGAGTGACGTGGCGGGGCGATAGGTAATAGCAGACTGGCAATAGTGCCACTCCTAATTTCTTTCTTTTCCTCGAATAACGTCAAACACATCAGGATTACACTTATGCACTGAAGTTCGGTCTACTCTGACGAAATCAGGTGATTTTCGTCTTCTGTTCATTAAATTCAGTTTGTTTGTCACAATTTTATGTGGAACGTCGGAAACAGGGAAGGGTGGTAATTCTAAATATGTTAAGATCAGAGCAGATTAGTGTCGTGTGGTTATCTCCCCTTACCAGCCCCTCTAGTCGATGGTAATTGTGAAAATATTGCCGTCACGGGAATCTAGAATTACGGAAATCTCGAACACTTTTTTCGATCCCGGAGAAATTTGAGTTTTCCGTGCTCAACTGTATATTTGTGAGCATGAGCTAGCACTTCATTTGGAAGGAACATAATTTCTTACTAATTGGGGAGTGAAATTCACTCAACACGCAACAAGTCCAAATTTTGTTTCTTCTGAATGAAGTGCAAGCTCATGATCATTTTTTTCCAACTACTTCAATTACTTGAATAAGAAAACACTGATATTTAATATTACTAAAAGTTTGCTAAAATAGGATTTGGAAATGAGAGATGTTTCTTGCCCTTGCAGCCACTGCTTACTTTAGCAAAAGTGGAATTCTTTGCCTATAATTTTTACACATTAATTCTCCTTCATAGTTCTTCAAGCAAGCAGGAGTCCACGGTGTAAGCACAGCAGAAGAGCTCTTCATGGAAGTCACCAATTACTCTCTACAAGGAACTGGCTCAGTTTTTGCCTCACAAGTAGGTTGCTACAATTCGAACTTTATTTTGATTCTGACAGGACAGTACGCCATTCAGTGTAAACTTCACACTTGTAGAACAGGGTATCCAAAAAGAGGACCCATGTGTTCATAATTTTCATCCTTAATAACTCTTGAAAGGTAAGCATTGATCAGACTTTCAAAATTAGGATCTGTAATTCTTCCAGTCACGCTTGTACAATGAATTATATTTCCTCAAGGGTGTACATTTTCTACTTTTTCCACTATTTTGATGGCTGCAGGACTTCAACATTGAACAATTATTACTGTTTCTTAGTATTGCAGTGTTTCAAAAGTGTTTCATTCCACATTAACTGATGTAGCTATCGCTCAGTTCCACAATTTTGCCCTATTCACATTACATGCCTTTTACATACTGGTCCCTATGAAACTTGACTCACAAAGCTGGCAGGCTTGTAGCAGTCTTAGCATGTAGTTACCATTTGCTTTTCTAGAACAAATTTTTCCTTGGCAGTGGACATAAAGCAGACATTAACTCGCTGAAAGCTTGGTTGTTTTTTTCTGTCTGGTTGGCATGAAGGGCTTCAATTTTGTCATGAATTCTGACAATGTCAGAAAGGTAGGTATGTCCTAATGTCAGCTGATTTCAGATTGCGACTGGGGTTTCTTTCAGCTGTTAGAACAAAGAACGGCTACTTGATCATTTGTATCAAGTTCAAATTGTGTAACTGACTGCCAGCAAATTTTTTGGGCGGAGGAAATACTGATCAACATTGTATACTCATCAAAAATGCTCATCAACATTGGTCAAAGCACCTGCAGATTTGTGGGGATTTATGTGAAACATTTTATCTAAATACACCTACAAGCACTTACTCTTCTCCTGTTTTAATAGTAATTGTGTTCAAATGCATTATTGTAAGTAAACATAATGCTTAAGCTAAGAAAATAAAATACCAGATGAATATATGCATCTTTTAGATATATACTAGAACTGGAGAGAGAGAGAGAGAGAGAGAGAGAGAGAGAGAAGGCTAACTGAAATTGCTCATCCAAGTGTATTTGTTGGTTGATTGATTAGTCAGCAGGATTACTTGCAAAGTTTTAATTAACAATGGTAGACTGGGCCTGATATGGAGTAGGAAATTTTAGATTTTGGGAGGGATCTGGATAGAGTGTAGATTCAAGAATCTTTAAGCATTTTCTCAAGTTTGCCAATTATTGATAGTTATGATGGGACATTTTGTTACATCAAGCCATAAGCCTTATGAAAGCTTTTGCTGTGCATTTGATGCTGGTGCTTTGGGGGAAAATGCACCATCTTCTCTGGCTGTTGTTTAGGGCTTTGGGATAAAGCTACAGATCCAGATTTTTAATTCTTTGATATTTAGGGTTTTGATTTTATCATTACCTCTATTTGTAGAGACAGTTTATGTACACTGTTTAGTACCCCTTTGTCATGGCTCTAATAATTACTTTTTACAATCTTTAGATCACAAGATACCAGAAAACAGACTATGCTTTTGATTACTACTTCGAACAGTCAGAGGCTATGAGGGGTCAAGATTTAGGAACTGAAGACAGCAGTGATAGTGAAGAAGAGAAAGAGGAGGAGGGCACGACTTCAGCAGAGGATGACAGCAAACAGACAAGGGTGGTCAATGATGCAGAGTCAAGTCAAGAAGGCAAAGATACAACAAGTGTGTTAGATCGATGGGTTATCAGCTGTGATGATTGTTCATGATTTTTATTGTGAAAATTTCCTGTTTCTTTTTAAATGTGTATAATCTGAATTTCATTGATAATCTGTATATGGTATTTTGGTTGTTGTCTTAGGGCTTGGGATGGGATAGGATGAATGGCAGGATTCAAGTGAATTGGCTTTTAATTCATACTGAACACTGCTTACTTTGGCTGAGAATTAGGTTCTTGGCAATGTGTTAAATTCACCACTTTGTTGTAGATTGGCTTCATCCCCTGAATAGGTAAAAAAAAAACAAAGTGGATCCTCTTAAGTCAAATGCAGACAACTGAAATTTCTCTTAAATGGAAGTAAAAAATCTGGAAACTTTTGAACATAGAAAAGAAATTTCATAATTCTAAAGTGAAATCCTCTTATCCTCTCAGTTTGAATTGAGATTAATAATTGACTGATTATGGAGAGAGTTACAGGCGGATTTCATTTATATTGTCATAAAATTCTTGGGTATGGACTGTGTTCGGATACTGTGATTATTACAGAGACACTTAACACCAAGGCAGGAGTAAGGGGAAGTTTTAGATGCAGTCTCATGAGCCACGGCACATTGTGAGAAATACCATACCTTTTGCACAATTGCTACTGTATTACATTAGTTTAAACTGAACAAGCAAAATGCACAAAAACAAAAAAAATAAATTAGGTCTTAGTACTAAAAACTGCAGGAAAGCAGATAGTTTAGAAGTAAGCACACAGCCAAACTGAGTTGAGAAAAAGTCCAGCGTAAACTGCCAACACCAGTTCTTGTAATTGTATGTTCCTGAGCATGAACTTGCCCTGGACTTGCACCATCCTATGAAAAAAAGACTGTTTCACACATTGGAATCTTAACTGCAAAAGTGAGAAAGAGTTTCTAAATAGAGGTTACTCTTATACTGGATCTTCCAAGTTTCTTAATTTTTAAGAGACTGCAATTTGAAGATGGAAACCTACCTAGTACTGTGCTGCCACCTTGCACTTATATCTAATGTGTGCTAAATATACCACTGCTCCTGAAATAGTTAAACAATCCGTCATCAATTAGACCTAAGAAGGGGACAATACCTAAGAATGCTAGTATAGTAAAGCATGGTTATGACAGCATCCTCAGGAAGGCTGAATATTGCTGTTCTAAGTGAGGTGGTGGTTTGCCATGAAGAGGCGGTTTTCAGCCAAGGGAGGTAAGCATATCTATCCAGAGATACTTAATTTTGTCACTCTGGAATAAAGGTTTGCCTTAATTGGTCATTTTCTGACTATATGCTGACATTATCCACATGATCTTTTGAGAACAGCATGTGATCAAAATTCACTTCCAGGTATTTCACTGACGTTTGTCATTCTACACAGTCAAACCTCGTTATACTGCCCCCCGTTATACCCCAAGCCCGCATACTGCCTACATTTTGCCTCTAAACCGATGCAGTGTAATAAAAATAATGGAAAATAACCTCATTATACCGCCCCCCCCCCTTCCCCCAACACTTGGGCATTCCCATTCTTTCAATAACAGTAAAAAACACTCCGTTATACTGCCAAGGCCACTGTGTCGCCAGAAATGAAAAAAAGCCAAACACTTTGGCCTAAATGTAGTTCCACGCAACTGTTAGTGCTTAGTGCTGATATTTGACCCAGAGCTCAGTTTGTGGACCCTATTCTATGGCGTGCAATTAGCTGCTATTTTAAGCTGAGTTTCTTCTATGACTTTCAGATAGCACACAGTAGGCACAGCCTTTTCTTGGCGCAGTGTCTGGGGCTGGAGGTCAATGCCTACGTTTGTCGCTTACTGCATGGGAAAACTGGGACATATGCCCGTCTTTTCAGAGATCTGGCTCTTAAACTCTCAGCAAGATAATGTTTATCATTTCGCAACAAGGAACCGGTTAAGAGATGAACTGTTCCCAATGTTTTGCTCAAAGCTGATACATGGCTGATGGCAGAACTGTCGGATTTGAATTTTCAGAATAACAGAATGATTTCAAAATGAAACTTCCAAAACATGATCCAATGGAAAAGGCTCATTTTCTTTCCTTGATTTATGTCCTGCGCAGATATCCCTTAACTAACACTGACACTTACGTTTGTTTATAGGCCATTCCTCCCCTTAAGGAACCCTAGGTTGGAGGCTAGAAGTTAATGGCAGAGTCGAATTAGTGCTGAAAAGGATCAACATATGAGATAACTTGGTTTTTAGGGGTTTAATACAAGAAATTTATATTGATTTATAGAATCCCCTTTATACCGCCAACCCTGTTATAATGCCAACTTTGGCAAAGTCCCGGAGCTGGCAGTATAAAGAGGTTTGACAGTATCTTCACTCAGAAGCATTCTATGGGTGTAGGTGTATTTAAAATATGTTGAGAGAAACCATGTGACAATTGCCATTGCTGAATGGACTTTCACTGACTATTCACTCCAGTGAATATTCTGTTCAGCTTCTTCTGCAGTTCTGTTACCCCTGCCTCCTTATCCTTTCCCTCTCTGTACACTAGTATGTCATCTACATAAGACATGAAATACATTTCTGTGTGTTGGATGGCAAATTTTAGTTTAAAATCATGAAACTGGAGGTGAATTTTTTTCCTTATTTTCCCTGGGCTTGCTCAATGTAAGAGGTACAGAGTGTGGTTTGTTACCTTGCTTATAAGTAGTTCTGGGCCTGAAGGTGTTTTAAATGTACGTGTATCATTTCCACTACTTGATTTTGTCAAAATAATACTTTGAGTCACTTTTCGTTATTTTTTAATTTTTTAAAAGAAACCACAAATACCACATGCCAAATGATATGTTTCTATACCCAGATGAAAAAGAAATTCATTTTCATGGATATCCACTCTTATTAAACAAATTTTTGGTTTCAATCAGGCCACAGAAATTGATTTCCATCATCAAATCATAACTGATTCAAGTCGAAACACCACCAGTTACATAATGGAGAGTTTCACACAAAAGCTTCACTGCAAATTATGAAATTCATTTTGGTTATGTTTGTGAATTGGAATAATGGGCCATGAAGCTTCAAATTGTTATCCAAACTATAAGTGGAGTCATTATTATATTACAGTGTAGATTTTATGTTTTTATTTCTCAGGCATATTCAACACCCTACCATTGAATAAACAAATTTGAACTATTATTATATGGCCTTGTCATTTGTAATGTCAGTGGAGATAAAGAGTGACAGAGTGGAAGTTGATTAAATCAAAATCTTGGGACCAGACAAATCATTCTGTTTAAACCGTATCTCAGGTTAACAATAGGGCGGTTTCAACAATAACAGCAAAAAACATTAGTGCAAGTGTTAATGACTTGCGATGCTGTTAGGTAAGGCGTTACGATGCATCCATGCAACTGGTTATGGGAGAAATTGGAGTAGACCATTGTACGTATATTTTAAAAGTAGCCGAAATTGTTTTTGGGTTTGGTTAGGATGCATCATCACAAATGCACAAGAAAAAAAACACTCTAAAATCGTGAGAATTATACCATTGAGTGCAATCTCTCCAACCCTAGGTCATTTTACATGGCCACTGGCATTGGTAGAGGGGAATAACATTTTCCATCCTGTAACCTCAAAATGGCAGGGACTGGGTTAGAAAAAAGAAAGCAGTTAGTTGTTGAAAGGGTTGCTAATTATCTGGAAGAGATTCCTCTCCTCTCCAGTTGATGTAGACTGTAGCAAGTTGTCTAAACAGAAGCATTTCAAAGACACAGTAGTCTTTGTTCTGGTAACTTGCGGAAGAAAGAAAAAGCGAACGAGAATGAAAGAGAGACAGGTGTTAGCAGGGAAAGTGAACTTGAGTGTATGCATTTTTTTGTTTCTGTGGTTGTCATTGTTTGTTTGAGAGTCCATGTATGTCAACTGTGCACTCTTCATGTCGTTTCATGTTTGTTTAATCGTTTTTGTTACGATTTCCACTGTTGTTAAAACGAGTGGAAATGAACGTATTGTATTGTATTGTGTTGTGTTGTACTGGCAAAAATTCAGTTAAAATGTATTGGTGCTATTTCCCCAAGTGAGCTTATAGTGTATATATATACACATATATATACAAAAGTAAGTATACACGTCAATCATAACCCATAGCAAAAAGCCAACGTGACATGATCATTGCATTCATAGCTGTAAAAGTCAAGTCACACTTGAAACTAGTATCTTGTGTGTCCCCCTGTGGCATTGATCACAACGGTGCATCTGCTCCACATCGAGTTAATCAGAGTTACTAATTGCAGCTGTAGAATGTTGTTCCATGCCTGTGTCAATGCTTGAGTTATGGTTATAGCTTCAACTTCACGTCCAATGGTCCAATGATATCCCAGACACACAAGATACTAGTTTCATGTGTGACGTTTTACAGCTTTGAATGCGAGGGAGAAGGCTCGCAACCAAGATTCGTCATTGTTTAGTTGGGGCTCACTCATGGACGCGGATTCTGATTTTGTGTTTTGACCCTCCTCCACAAAATGTGGGATCTCAGACCCCAGATCCAAGTCCCAGAAGTTCCTTTTCGTGAACCTTATTGAAAATAAACCTCACGTTTGAAAAAACAGTTTTCATCTCCTTTTGTCACTTCGGCTTTTTGCTATGGATTATGATTGTCGTGAATCCTGTACTTCCTTTTGATCACGGGTATATATATATATATAAACATATATATCTATAAATGACTTTCGACGGTACCTCAAAAAATTTTTTGGAAGAAGCATTTTTTTTTCCTTTCAATTTTGTCAAATTCTACCCCATTGTATTGTACTTCTCACTGCACAGCTGCTTGGAGCCCTAGGGCTGACCACTTTTTTGTGTTAAATTGATCAAGAAAAAAACCACTTGCCGTAAGGCGTAACGACAGTCTCACCCGGTTTTCCCTTTTGCCAGTCTGTTTGTGAATTACACAGCAATATTTTGAAAAGATCCGCAAATTATGACAGGAAGTATGTTTCTGATCATAATGCTTACATCTACTATTAAAAAATAAAACTCGCTCAGTTTTTGAAGAGCCATTCCATGGCTGTTTCCACCCAGAATTGCATGAGATTTTGTATGCAAGTTCGTTTCGTCCCAGAGGAGACCGTATTTCAGATTTTGTTGCCCCAGGTAATCATGAAGTATGTTTTTGAATTTGATTTGTGTCCCAAACAAAGCCTTGGTAAATCCCACCGCCATGTTCCATTTTTTGTATTACTGCAGCTCTCTGCGTATGCATGTCACCCGCAGGCCAGATAACCCGTGAAGGCTTGCCTATTCAAAAACTTGGTAATATGTTGGATACAGGGTCAGTAATAAAAGAGGAACCAAGAATTTTACAATTAGAGCCCACAAATGTATGATAAATCTCTCAGAACCTTGGCTTTAGATCGTGGAAATGGTTGTTATCTAAATAGAGGCAAATACTGTACATGTAGTTTGATACTGGGACAAAACCTATATTTGTCTCTCAGAATTTGGACATACCAGGTTCGTTCGGGGCATATTAAAACAGCTGCTATGAAGGACATTCTAGGTCGACCAAACTGAGATCTACACAGAAAATACTGAGTATGACTGTCACGGAGTTAACAACTGTTGTTTAGTCTACTAAGCTTAGCTCAATACTAAGACTGTAGACTGAACTTGAAATTTATTATTAGAACACTAAGTACCCATAAATAAAGGCGTGTCAAGGTAAAGGAGTGTTATTCACTCCTGTGAGAGCTTGCAGTCCCGCAGACCGATTGGGATAGAGTTAGTTATAACGTTTGGGACAGTTAGTAGTCGCCCAATCGCAGGTAGAACAAGTATCTAGAAAGTGTAGTAAACGATGTACAAGTAATAGATCGAAGGCAATTCAGTAGTAATTGAAAATTGCTATGTAACTATGTGCAGCTAATAAGTTAATTCATTACTAAATATCATTACTAAATCGAAGTTAAAGATTCTGTTTCTAGTGATAATAAATGTGTACTGATAATAATGTGATTGTGTTAGTTGAGCCTCGGCATTTTAAATCAAAGAATAATATTAATGTGTACTTAATACAGCATAAAGTCTGTAGAGTTGGTAGAAGCTTATTTTAAAGTTGGATAGGATCTTAATCCTCTTGCATTTCTGAAACAGGACTCACCGCCAGGTGACTGTTCCTTTTCTACCATGAGCCATTGGCTCCTTGTGGCATAAAAAAGTCTGCGGATGGGACTCCGTGTGGTCCCCTCACGTCTTACATAAAATCATGTTATCACAGTGTCATCCCCCCACCCGCCTGGGCCCAGGTCCGCTTCAAGGGATGGGCTACCGGCTGGGCAAAATAGTGCCGAATGTCTCTCTGGGGGACTGGCTGTCCTGGTACAGCTTTTGCAGGCGGGCACCTGGCCTGCGTGGCCACCCCTTTGGTAAGAAAAGCTCTTATGTCTCTTTGGTCGGGCTGAAGATATCAGTTTGTGCCTGCCTCTCTAGCTCAAACCAGGCATCCCTCGGGTTTGGCTTCTTGTAAAATTCGTGGAGTGCTCGGCCCTTCGCACTATCCTGCCATCCTCGCAGCCACCGATCATGAGACCAGCGACCGATGAATCCTTTGGCGGTGGCGTAAGTGGCCGGCCTCTCTATTTGCGGACATCGAGACCCCTTCTTTGCGAGTAGATCCGCCCTCTCAGTCTCATATCCCCACAGGCCGACGTGACCCGGGATCCATTGAAAGGTTAGATCTACTCCGTAGCCTCGCATCAGCCTATCTGCGAGCTCGAGCACCTCGCATATCACTACCGTGGTACTGCACGCGGAGTGGCTTTGCAGTGCTTGAAGCACTGACATGGAGTCCGTAAAGACTACCACGTCTGTGGGGGCGGCGGTCCCATCTTTGAACTTGTTCAGGACCACAACCAGCCCCTTTTTCAGCGCTGCCACTTCCGCGTCGTAGTTCGAGCAATATGTACCACAGGGCCCATAGAGCTCCTGCAGCTGGTGGTCTGCTTCTGGGTAGGTGATCCGTACTCCATACCTTGCATTTTCGGTTGCTCCCTCGGCGCTTCCGTCCGTAAATATACGCACGCTGTCCTCGGGGTAAGACGCCACCGTTTCCAGTGCAATCGTTTTGAGAAGGTGGTGTGGGCTACTTTTACTCACTCGTCCGTCGACAAGCTTCGTCCGGACCTTGGGCTGTTGCAAATTCGAGAAAGGGGGGGGCCTCCGGTACGATTACTATTGGCTCCCTGACCGTGGGAGGTTTCGCTTCGCTTTCGAGCATCCTAGTTGCTCTCATGAATGACGGCTTCTGAAGCCTCTCCGTGTCGTGCCAGCTCTCCACGAGTTCCCGCACCGGGTTACCCACCTCCAATCTTCTGAGTCTTTCTGAATGGTTCAGTATGAATTTGTCTCTTCTTATGCCCAAAGGTTCCACGTTCGAAGCCACGTCGAGGGCATATGAAGCGCAGGGCCTGATAGTGGACTCTTTCCAACTTGTCGAACATTCGCTTGCTGGCCAATGCTTCCATGGGAAGGGAATAGTCGATGATCGACCGGGCATAGCCCAGATAGACTTGTCTCAGGAGTCTACTTGTAGCACCCCAGCTAGTGCTACCAAGCCGTTTGACTAATTTCTGCCGCTTCCGGACCTTTTCAGCCATGAAGCTCGTGTGCTTCTGCATAGTGAGCCTCTGATCGAGTTGGACACCCAGATAGCGGGGCAGTGGGTCTCTCTCTAGCCTTACTCTGTCGATTCGGAGGTCAAAGTCCTGTTTGGGGAACAGCCGACCGTTGCTGAAAACTGAGAACACAGTCTTATTAGTGTTTATCTTGAGTTTCCAGAATCTGCAGTAGAGTGCAACCATGTTTAAATCCTTCAGGTGATTCTGTGTCATTTCAGCAGCATTCGTTCCGGTTTTCCAGATCAGCATATCGTCAGCAAATTTTGCCTTTTCGCATCTCAGGTGGCTACTAAGGTCATTTATGAAGGCCAGGAATAGGGTGCACGAGAGCGCGGACCCCTGAGAGAGTCCCTCCTCCAGAGTGCTCTCGGGTGAGCGCGCCTTTCGGATTCTGGTTTGGATCGTCCGGCTGGTAAGGAAGTCTTTTATCCAGCGGTACATCCTGCCCTCAACACCCATTCCGCTCAACTTCAGCTCAACTCTGTCGTAGGCCGTTTGTAGGTCGAGGAACACTGCTATTGTGCTTTGCTGTTTTCCTTGTCCTGCGATCTGAAAACCATCGATCACTTTCTGCGTGAAATGAATCAGCTGGTCTGCCGTTTGTTTCCCCTTGCGAAAACCCGCCTGTTCGCGACATATCAAGGACTTCTTTTCCATCCACCAGTAGTGCCGTCCATTTACCATCCTCTCTGCTACCTTGCCCAAACAAGAGGTGAGCGAGATCGGGCGGTAGCTGTTCGGCTCATCGACAGGTTTGCCCTTCTTTAGGCCTGGGACAATTATTGCCCGTTTCCACGCCCGAGGGAGCTGGCCGGTTCTCCACGTTTTGTTGATAAAACCTAGTATACTAGCCGGCCGAGACTCCTAAGTCTACTCATACTTTATGACCACATCTTTACAGTGAAGTACTGTCATAAGCATATTAGTTGCTGTCGTGTGATGAATGAACGCAGCAGATAAACTAATGCATGCAGATAGTTCAGTTTAGGCCTTTCCATCACCTCCAGAGTCCAACGGCACAGAGAGAAGCACGCCTGTAATATGCATGGATCATAAGCAGATCTGTAACATAGCATCTGATGTGTGATGGAAAAGAATAAAGAAAGAAAAAATAAAGAGCCTGCCCCTGCGTTCCGTTTAATTATGCCTAGATTTATGTGTAGCACGCCTTGTCAAACAAATCTTCATTGATGCTGCTGGTAACGTAACAGCCCAAATTTGTGGATGGGAGGCCCTGCCGTATTTCATTTGTAAGTTGTCTGCGATTGCACTAACTTCAGTAGGCAATCCCTAACATTGTACAGTTTTGGTCTGTAAATTCAGTGGGAACAAAATGATATGAGGTGAAAAATAGAATATGCAGTAAGTGAGACTTCTCCACAGGATCAGAGGAGGCCAGTAAAAATTATCTGTCTGATTTATCTGCAGACTGGCTGGTTTCTAGGGAGGTCAGGCCTATATCAATGTGTAAGTCAGGGCTAAGCTGTTGAACCAGCCCGAAGCTGTTTACTAGTCCTCCGCTAGGGGATGCCAAAACTAGGCAGTGGACACTTTCTAATATACTGATTGCCTAAAGTGTCCTGTCTTTGTCTTCGGTATTTTACTGAGCGCAGAGTGTAATGCATTTATATACAATATAAAGCCACAATTTTACTTGTGTTGAAAGAAAAAAAAATGTGTTCTGTAAAATTAAAATGGTCTACTGTTAAAAAAACAATACCTCTGGGTGAAGACATATGTCAGAAAAAAAAAAGGGGGATATGGGTATGCCTTTCAATATCACTTGGGAGTTATAAAGCCTACCACTAAAAACACGCATTTGGTTAAACAGCATCAACAGAATAAGATGCTTAATATTTTAATTTTACCCACTTTTACTGTATATTCCCAGGCACATGTTTGGATTAATGTGATTAAATGTCCTGAAACCAATTCCCCATCATGTCACTTCTAAATGTACCAAAACTTCTCTGATGATGAAATAAAACGCTGAACCGCAGTATGCATGTACTTTAATCAAATCTATAAACATGTTCTCACAAAATTATGGTACTGAACATTGGAACATCATACATTCTTAAAGATCTGACATCAACAACACACAACAGCAAAGATGAAATGTTTCAGTATCATTACAGGAAATGCACATGGACTGTATTTGCAAAGTCAATATTAATGACAATGCCTCTCTCTCATTCACTTACACTCATGCACCGCAGTGCAAGAAACAATATTTATATTTATAATGTCAAAATATGTCTACATGACATACACTTTATCATGCTTATGATATCCAATGAACCCACTGTATCAGTTTTGCAAAATTCATAATTATGAAAACCACCAAGACACGGAACACAACAGCGATTTACCAAAATGAAAGAGTTATTATGATTTGCTGTGAATGACTGTCAACTGAGAAGAACTCAGGGTTTGCTGAACAAACAAAGGGCCTGGGATTGATCTTATCTTTAATTGAACGGAACTGGATGATCATTTCTTTGCTGTGCAAGTTTATACATTGTATTTCTTTTACACGACTTTATTTAATGCACCAATGATCCAATAATAGAACTCTGAACCTTTCTCATGGAATATTCATGAGCAGGCCCGGTGGTACATTCACTTCCGGTGACCAGTACACATAGCTGGAAACTGTTGTGCTTCGCGATGCGAGGCTAGCTCTGATCTATGCAAAGACCTTACGTTACACAATATTGCTTACGATGAAACTTTCAACTGTAAATTGCCAATATGAATAGGGACACCAGAAAACTGTTTCAGGTGAATTGATATGAAACAGGGCAAACTGGCAACATAGGAATTGCAGCCACATGGTGCAAATGAATTTCTTGCCAGGTAGTTTTTACTGAGTGGAGCTAAACTTATTAAAATCAATTTACGAGTGTTTCAGGACATAGGGCATGGTAACAGAGCAATTCTATGATAATATTTCTCTTCCCCGAGCTTGTGTTGCGCAATTTCACTGTGTATCCATATACGAAAATGTCTGTCTCTTCGTCAGATGAAGATTTCTCTTCCATTATATTGAAACAAGGCAAACCGGAAGTTACCACTCTGTCTCGATCCAAAAATAACTTCAGAATCACTTGATCACCCTAGCTCATTAAGAAAGGTAATATAAACTCATGTACCATGGTGCATACTTAATGCAGATACGCTTTGTATGTGAACATGGATACTGAGTACAGTTTTCTTGGTCCTGATTTTCTTTGTTTCTGGTAATTATTTGTGCTAATTTGTACACACTAATACATACAAATGCTTTGTAAGTACATTTTTTTCTTTTCAACCTGTTTGTCTCTTTCACTTTCAGGGACTACTTTACACATGGTTAGCAAGTACAGACATTATGTTATGGCAGCAGCCAACCAATAGGCATTAGTTAAGAGTGTCAAAATACAGTGGCATGCACAACCATGCGTAGGCGCGCAGAGGGCAACTTTAGTTGCGCATCTCTTTAGTCGCCCAAATGTGAAAGATTGAAATAAAGAAGCACCGTGCGCACTGGCAACTGAAGTTTCTGGCAACTAAAAAGTTTGTGTTTTTTCACAACTTGCCGGCGACGAAACAGTTGCTCATATTTCTGTAACATACAGGAAATCGTGACACGGCGCGCACAGGAGACGAAAACTGTCTTCGGTACCAATGATATGCTGTTCCTCCAGTTGGTGTTTTGGTATCATATAATAATGGAGCTTGGGCCCAACGTTGTTCCCGCAAAGGCTTTTTTAATATGCAACATAAAGGAATGATACCTGGCACACGTATGTAAAATCTACCAAACCTGTTTCCACACATCAGCAACCAGTTTTTTGGTGTTGTTTTTTTTTTCCATTTTGTCGGCAATTACTGACCTTGCCGCACTGGGATCACTAGCTATGTTTGACCTGTCCATTTTAACGGTCATTCTTCGAATCAGCGAGATCAGTTTGTCACTCCTGCCCTTTTATGACGTCAGATAAATAAAGCCATCGAGACGAAGCTGCTGTTGCCGTCCGCATTGCACAACAAGTTGTGGCTAATCGCTTTCAATCGCCAGTGAAGCATGTCCCCTTACTGATAAAGACGTGATGACACCTGGTATCCACTATCCAGGACTACGTCACGAGGCTTGACCGCCGTCTCTAGTGAAATGATGCTTACGCCCATCGACAGGACTGTATCGTGAATAGTGACCTATCTAGGCGTCCCTACTAAGGGTAAATAAGGTTGTCTAGGTAGTGACTGACAGCTGAACACCGACTTGAAAGCCAAAAATAATTACTGTATCAAAAGCGAAAAGGTTCCTTGGATAACGTAGATGGGCAGATGAAAAGGGCGGAAGAACTAGAGAATTAGGGGTCGGATTATGACACACAAGAAGAGTGCAGAGGGCGGCAGTGGGTTAGGTAAACGCGCACTGGGTTAAACTGGGTTTCATACACATGTCATGACGCTTTTGCCTTGCATTGACTTCCCTTTGATGGAGTTTACAAAACTGTTCTTTATTACCATTAAAAGCATAGCAACTCCTATAATTGCAACAATTATTTTCAGCCATGATCAAAGCTTACTGTATCTTAGTAATGCAGAATCAGACATTGTTGGTTGTCAAGGATCCTTAAAAAATACATGTCTAGCAATCACCAACCACAACTACGCTACAGAATACACCATGTATAACGAGTAATAAATGCTAAGATTTACTCTAATAGCGACTCTTGTCTACAATTGTGACTTCTGCCTGCCTTACGATCTCGAATACATCACATTCTCAATTTTTTTTAGCTGGTTCTAAATTGTAAGATTGTATGTGCACATGTAATTCCTTCAGTTTCTCTCTCCTTGCAGGAAATTCCGGGGNTCTGAAAGGAGGAGGGGCTCGAAATTTTCTGTTTTTATGACACACACTGTACTTACATACAGTTATTATTCGCAGGTGGCAGTTAAAATTAACTTCTGCACCTGAGTTTTGTTCTTTTTTTTTGGTCTATTAACGAAGAAATGAAAGGTACTACGTTCTTTAAGTAACAGTTACATACGCGGCAAAATCGCGCACTCCTGAAACCGAAATTCTCCATGAAAAGTACTCGCATATAAATAAGTTAAATTCACAAAACGTCAAAATCCTCGTTTCCCGTCGTGAAATCAGCTGTCTCAGAAACATGTGCTAATTTTGGCAGGAAACATGGACGGAACGGAATAGAGATCGGAACTAAGTTCATCAGACGTGAACGGGATGAACGGAACGGAATTTGATCGTCTCGACTGAACTGGGAACGGAACACAGTTTCCCATCTGCCATTTAGCACTACGGGGAACGGAACGCAGTTTTCCATTTTTTCCATTCCCAACTGTGATACGTATTTCTGTTTTCTTGGTACACTTTTGGTTGGTCCCAAAGAGTACACATTAAACTTGCTCCACCGTATATATGCTCATAAAAATAATATTTAAATGCTTAGTATTTTATTTAGGGTATAGGCAGAGTACTTTTGGAAATGAAGTCCATCACTTTGTTGCCAAAATGAAAGACAGCAGAGAAACAAACAAATTCAAGGAAGAAACCAAAGCTCAATACATGTACATAGACAAACAACAGTCAACTAGAATTTCTAAATAAGACTAGTTAAACACTGCTATACATATATGGAGGCAATCTCATTATTACTAGTTTTTGAGATGATATAATCGGTATGCACTTGTCTGCAAACAACTAATGATACGAGTATATAGTGGTACTGATAGCTTTGCTAACTAAACACCTCCAGCATTCTATTTGAAGTTTCAGAAAGTAGAAAAAGTAGTTGTTGCTCTTGCAACCTGCTCCAGCTTTTTGTCTACCTTTAAGGTAAGTCAGAGATACAATCATTTGCAAGGGGGCTATATCTAAACATGAAACAAAATAAAAATGGGATGCGAAAGGATTCAGAAATGGTCTGCAATAGGTTTTTTTCAGATAAACAGTAAGGCTTATATCGTAGAAAATATAATGACATTATATAAACAACATCAGTCTTACAAAATGTTTCACAAATGCGCTAACATATGAATTAAGAGTAAAGGTCTTTGTCAGTACTTTCTCACTCAGCATCTCACTATTATGGCCTCCATCTCAATTCACCCAAACTTCAATCCATTTGCTGTCTTTCTATGAAAAGTATGATCAATGTATGATGGGTGATAAGAATGATGTTTGAAGACCGTGTCCATCATCTGCCATCAAACACAATCACTGAAACAGGGTTAAGGTTTTAACTGCTTGGCTGATCTTTAATTAAACATCAACATGCAATGGATTCATCACATTAAATGAAGAAATGGCCACTGTAAGACTTAAACTGCAGAGATTGTGGCTGAAGAGACACTGATGGCATGGCCCATTGGCCTCCAACACCCACATACTGGTATAACATCCTGAGCAGGCTTAAAGTTCTGCTGAACTTCCAAACCTTTATGCACGTTAATGCACGTAAGCTATGGAATGGCTATGCAAGTACTCTGCTCATGCAGTTGATCAATACAAAACTGTCTGAAATTCTTCAGTGTATCATAGTGTTATCCATAGGAAGGTATAAACACTAATTCAGACATGAGTTGAGACACTTCTTCTTTCAATCAAGACCAGTGGTTCTTTTTGCAAAGGGAAAGGTGAGTCAAAACAAGAAGACTATTTTTCTTGACTGACTAACATCCGGGTCCTTCTGAAATTATCCAGCTAAAGTTACTGAATAGGATATGTTACTTTCATAAACTCTTGTAGACATAATATGCTCAACAATGTGTACAGGACATGCCTTTTCAAAACAAAATGCTTGTAAATTTTCTATGTAAGAACAGCAGTAATAGCGGCAAAACAGACGCATTTGACTGAATAACAGAGAGCTGCTATGCCTTATTCAGGGATGCCAATGCCAGACCAAAAAAAATCCTGAAAATTGCTGGAGCACGCGGCGTATCAACATTTTCGACAGAAGCCGACTCAACTGTTGTGCTTTTCATTCTAAATCATGTTCCACAATTAAAAGGCACTAAAGTAAACATTTAAACTAAATAAAGTTTAAAGAAAAGTCAATTTTAGAATTATGTCACATAACCTAAATTTCTTCTGCACAGATAAAGTATTATAAGTAAATATACCGACACACAACAAGGAATCCTGATAGCTGTAATCAGGAGTGGGAACTGCAACCTATCACTTAAGATAAAATCTAATCTTTCATTTCATAATTCCACTTCAGAATTCATCACAACAAGGAATCCAGATAGCCATAATCAGGGGTGGGAACTGCAACCTATCACTTAAGATAAAAATCTAATCTTTCATTTCATAATTACACTTCAGAATTCATCACCGTGAAATTTAAACAAGGTGTACATTATTTTACCATCTCTTTATCCATGACGCACATTTGTCATCTCTTATTTGGTCCTGATAAAATATGCACAAATGAGTAGTGCTCCGACTTGCAGAGTTCAGACTGAACTGGATTCAATGGTTCATGCCAAGTTCACAAAAAAAGCTGCTGAGGGCTTGGCTGCATTCTCTTTCTCTATAATGTCCTTGAAACTGGTCGAAATCTTACTATTACGATGTGACAATTCCTTGAACTGTTAAAGCGTGGAGCTTGGGAGGCCCTTTTCTCGGCATGCCGTAGTTTATTACTGTACAGTGTGCACCACATGTATCCATCGTCTTTCGGTTCAGCTTATGGATGTAATCAGATTTATAATAATAAATATAATTTATAGAAAACAATGGATTCTGAGTAGGACCGTTCATTTTACGTCATTGACTTTTCTTGAATGATGACCGAGCGCACTGTTTACACTTTCCGCGAGTTCGAGTGCTCAATATACATATCCAGATTTATCCGGAAAATTGGCATCCCTGTGCCTATAAATAATAGCAGGCAGACTGAGACTACAGAAACTTTTTCTTGAGTAATACTCTGCCCCTCTAGAAACATCTCCACTGAAGGGTAATTTTGGATGCTGATGATGAATATGATGATAATAGTTGTCTCCAGTACATTCTTAACCACTGCTAAATGGACCCATTCCTGATCCTCATCACTTTAGATCTGTCTAGATCATCACCAACATGAATAAAGTTACAATAAATGCAAAATTATATTGCATGTTTACAGCGCGAAATTTAATCTGAAGATTCTAACCTGGATCGGAAGTCAATCCTCAGTGAGTAGCTGTTACCCACTAGTCCAGCTCATTCATATTATGACTATAAGTATAATCTAGATCAAGCAAGATCTAGTTATCTATCTTCTAACCTTACAGATCTAATTTTCTTTTTCAGGAAAGAATACCTTGAAAAGTTAGTGTTAGAGGTGGTCTGTCCTGAAATGGTGGACTAACTATAAAGCAGTTGGAGACTATCCTTAATTGTATCTGACTAACTGCACGCAAGATCAGCTTACTGTTAGTACAGTTGGAGTAAGCTGGGTAATTGGCTTATTCAGTGAACTACTTAAAAAGAGTTAAACTGTATCTTTACAAAGATTTACAGTATTACTACAAAATTATAGTGCACTGTTGTTACATATACTCTTCATTTTTCTTGATAATGTGGTTTCACTCAGTTATCATCTTAGCTATTAGTATTAGCCACGCATCTTGTAAGCCTGAAGATCATAGGTATAAGTTTCCGCAAACCCACAATGAACATTTTTTGAGGATCTGGGGGAATAGGCCCCAGTGAGGTCCCGGGGCAATGTTTCAATGGGGAATGTCTGAATCTGGGGGCCTTCAGCTGAAGCCTTTTACATTTTAGATATACATAAAGGCTTGGAAAACTTACTTCAAATTTGAATATTTCTCTCAGGTTTGGGTTAGGGAAGAAAAAGTATACTTTGGGGAGTCCCTAGATACTGTTAGGGTGCCCCTAAAAGGTACCGTCACTTGGATGTCTTGCTTTACATCATGATTCAAACTGTCTTAGCAAATTTTCATATTTTATGAATTCAGTTAATACACCTCCATACTGGCCATCTTAAATGGGAAGCAAGCCTTAATCCTGGCAAACTGCTGGTACCAGTGTTACTAGGTCTATACCTTCACTGAAGACAAAAGCATACACGTCAATTGTAATCACTGATTTTTGTGTGTCCTTTACAGATTCAGTTCCACAACTAAGTCTTCAAACCCAAATAACGGCCTCTACGATTGCATGGAACTAATGATTTTCAAGTCTGAAGATATCAGATGTCATCATCAATTCTAATCCATCCTTAAAGCAGCCACACCAATTTTTTTTTCAAAAAGTTGACGATGCCTCTTGGATCTGGGAAAATCAAGTGATGGAATTTGTCATTCAGGAAAACTCAGTGACAAAAACTCGTTGTGAGAGGAAAGACTTGCATACATGTGGGAAGGTGAGAAATGACTGAGTTGAACCATTGCTGGGGAATCTCTGGAGTAGTGTCCTTTACTGTGCCGAACAACGAGACGAAGAAGAAAATAGTAAGCATAGAAACTTCAAAATCATAGAGACTTCAAAATCGATAGCCCCAGCGAGGGCGACGTTCTTTTCTAGTGAATATCGTTTGAAGGTTCAGCAAATTTGTCAAGAGAGCCAACTCCTTTCTTCGCCTCACCAAGAACTGCACTTTGTTCAGCCTGTGTGGGATCACCTGTGCCAACCGGAGTTACCTGGCAGGTGGAGGAAGTCACCCCACCTTGTCTGCGCCCTTCCTACCTTTCCACCGGTCTACATACATGCTGAATATTTACGAACGGGAAAAGGGAAATTTCATTATTCTCCCATATCCCTGATTCTAAACCCTCTGTGCTTCAAATGAAGCTTCAAAAGGATACATCGTCTTGTTCTCTTCTTGTACATTATTCTGTAGCCACACTCTCTACAACGTATTGGATCCCTTGCCTTTATTTCATTCTCTGCATGGCATTCTGAAAGACAGTCAAAGGAAAGCAATGCTGCACATTACTGATCATTTATACCAGATTCTCATCCTGGATTGAGTGCGCAATAGACAAGTTCACAAAAGTCAATTTGTGGCATAAACTACATATAATACTTTTAAACTGCATTATCAAAGGAAAATGGAAGATAAACTGGCTTTCCCTCCCCCTATCCCCTCCCTCCGGTCTCCTCCTGTCCTGCGCTTCACTATATATTAAGGGGATTGACTATGCGTCCAATATTTCCACTGTACTTTGTAGTGTATTACTACAGGAATGTCTTTCACTTTTCATAAACTTCTCTGCAGCTTCATCATAATTAGTCAACACATACCTACAGTACTTCAGAAGCAATCTACATGAAGCAGAGATAGCTATTTCAAGAAAGAAACTTGTAGGTGCATAAATATATAATAGCACAAAAACAGAACATCCAGGACAAGAGTTCATGACATGTAATAGAAAAAAATGGAAAAAAAAATTGACCCAGATCCACTTTTTCTGATGGAATACAGCCTTCTCTTTCTGAAATAAATTAAATGATTTCACAGAACAATTCACTGAAGCATAGCATGTCTTTTCATTGTGCTGTGCACTGCCCTTTCAAATTCAATACATCTGGCATTAAAATGTGCATGCAGAATTGTCCATCAGTGCTAATAAGTGCTCTTTCTTCCTCTTGTGGATGTTGATCTTATGAAAACTAGATCTATGTCTCAAAATGTAGTAATTACTTCATTACCAGATTCACACTTATACCTAAAACACATTGTGACAAGCTGGTAACATACCTGACCCTCAGTTTGATAAGGATCTGTAAATGGTTGGAGCTATACAATGCAAGGATCTTTGTCCCACCACCCAGTCCCTGTGACAAGCTATATGAAGAGATTTACCAAATAATTATTATGTTTCCAAGCCTGCAGCCACATCAGTCATTACAAACGTAACTTAGGTCATGCTAAGGAAAAAAATCACATGCTATTTGAACATGCTTTCTTTGTCAGCATTTATCTGATCATTGCATCAACTGCTGGTAACTGAAAAGTTGTCTAGTGCAATTATCCAATTACTTCTTTGCTTTGTGCTTACCTCCACATATGTAAATCATTGTCTGCTGCTTAGGAGGATTCAGTGGGTTCTCCTTGCTTGAATCTAAGTTTGGAGTTGTTGACATTTTGTCTGCAAGAAAAAATGTAAGAGAATCAAGAAAGAGGGTCAAAATTTAGTCAGGATGAAACTCAAAAGTGCGCGGCTCAGCAAATAAGGGTTTTCATATTTAAACAACTTTTCCTCCTTGAATTGACTTTGTTGCACCATGGTTCTGCTTGAGCATGAAGAGGTACAGACACTGAATGCACAGAAGTAACAAAAACTGAAAGGAGTAAGAAGAATCATAAGGGGTTCGGAGACATCTCTGAGTCACTTGAAATAGTGATAGAATGTCTCAGGATTATAGGTCTATGTTGGTGCTAGGCTGTTCTTATTTGTGGTGGAAGTGATTTTCACAAAACGTCCCTGGAATCATTATTAGGGGAATCTAATTTTGACCCCCAAAAAATTGCAAAATTGGGAAATTTTTGTAGCAAAGTGTAAATACACACTTGTTAAGCAATATACTAAATCTAATAAAATCAACTGTTCAGAAGTACTTCATAACACTGAAACTGCCAATTGTATGTACCTGTATTTTCCACCCAGTGACTTCAAATATATATATACTGCTTCACTGATGATGTGGTTCTTAAATGCAAAATCTGATGACAATCACCAACGAAATATCATTACAAGATTACAAGTAGCTCTTTTCACACAGTATGGACTGAATTAGTTACTGTGCTCCCATACTGAAAGAAAATGCTAGAGCAAAGTCACTGTAAGAAACCTGATATCAATTGTTTTTTTGTCTCTTTGGCACAAAATGATTAATTGATAGAAATAGGTAAAACACATCAACTTTTTGAGGGCATGTTGTCATGGGTTATCTTTGATCAGCTAGATCTCCCTCACAAACCTCATGTAAGAATATTGTAAAATGCACAAGATCTCTCTACATCTTGGACATCAAAACCGTGGTTCTTGTACCTCTCCATGGTCAACGTTTTATTGTGATTTATTATGGTGAAGCACCCTGAAGACTGGTCACTGCATAAAGTGACAGGGATAGTTAACTGCTTCACAGTCGTCCAACACATTCTACAGTCGACTCCGCTTAATCGCCCTCCGCGTAATCGCCTTTTCCCCTTAATCGCCTCGTTTCCTAGGGAACCGAATTTTTCTATATAAAGTCACTGGATAATCGTCTCTCACTCCGGATAATCGACCACTGTTCAGCGCCCATGAATTCAAAGATCAGCGGTTGAAGGGTTACAGTTGACAAACAAACAATGTAGGCCTACACAGACGGTTTAAATGCACGACGGATGGCAGACCGGTTGACTCAGTGACAGCTGCCACCCCGAAATGGGTGTGATAAGCCTTTCCTCTTCACCTCCCCCTCCCCTTGTCCCCCTTCGTCCCACGCTACGCATCACCGCCTTCGCCCGTCCGATATTATGCTACTGTCCCGAAAGCCGTGGTATAGTCTCCTCCCCCCACGCCTTGATTGCGCCTGTCTGGTGGATTTCGGTTAGATCAGAGAACGTGTCATGTGGATGAACGGTCTACCCCGACCATGCCACCCAACTCCTTATTGTCTGCTGGGTTATTGCGAGGTGGCCAATGAGAGAGACCGCGGAGATCAAACATTTTGTGCGCTACAACACCGTCAAACTCGAGTTTGTCCTGAGTCTGACGACAAGAAGGTGTCAATGCATGATATCAAACCACGACATCAAAGAAATTTAATCTTCTTACCAAAAATATGGCTGAAAATACTCCCTCCGCTTAATCGCAGCTCCGCTTAATCGACCACTTTTTACGTGATCCCGAGGATGGGCGATTAAGCGGAGTCGACTGTATTTTCATAAAAAAACATACTGTTCTAAGAAAACACAGCTGGAATGTCAGGATTTTCACCTTGCACGTGCATGCTGCCATTACTCATGCTACATGATGTCAAAAGTGAAACTGGCTAGCAGATGATTGTCCAGATGGTTTCTGTAGATACTGATTGAACTGTTTGTGCCGTTTGAGCCCAGGATGGACAAGCAGCATGCATACAAAACTACAGGAAGTCAAGGGGCCAAAACACTTGTTAGACAGGAGTATCTTCCTCTGAAGATCTTCTGTGGCCTCGCTCTCTGAATAAGAAAGTTTCCAATCTATCGGCCAGCATCTGCACATATGATTTGTTAGCATTTCTTGCTTTATGACATCACACAGCACTCACAGGGTGAAAATCCTTACTTTCCAGGGCTATTTTTCTGGAAACAGTCAGGCAAAGGAAATGTATATATGTGGTTTAAAGTGTTTGAAAAAATGATGACAATGTGGATTTCTTAGGTTATGAAGCAAATACCTACCCATGCCCCGTTAAACACATCCTCCAGGCATTGATTCTCATGAGGCATGCGATGTCGTGAAGATGTGTTTATTCAGATCTTGTGTATGGTGTTGCAATTTTTATGTGGTTTATTTATAGTAGTATATGTTTTTCACTTTTGTCAAAACTTGTTATTTCATGGATTTATGAACTTAAGGTAAGAAATTGAATTTTCCAATTTTCAACCCTTCAAAATGGCTGTCTTCACTATTACTTTTTATTATTTTTAAATTAGGTCTAATTTTCTTGACTTTTCTTCCAATAATCCTGGTGAATTTTGCCAAAATATGAGAGAAAGTTCCCTGGATGCTACTGGTGAGGTCAGTAGGACAATAGAACATTTGGTTGCAGTTTTATTCCAGCAGAGAGCAGTTAGCACTCCTTGCTGTATTCTTTTTTATCCTTCACAAATAAAGTTTACACTCTGATTGTAGTCTGCAGTTCCTAATCAATATGAACTGTAAAAATTTGCTCTCTGAGATAGTCTTTTTGGCTCTTTCTTAGGCCTATTTCACAATCATTCTGTGGTTCACTGTTCACAAAATTAGATCACACTATGATACTTTTATGAATGAAGTAAGAATAGCTGACAAACATATTTGTTTTGAACATTCTCACTGGTTCACTATCTGACCTCGCCAAAGGGCGCAAAACTTGATCTGAATAGAATTTGCATACGAATCAAGAACCAGATTGGGTTATTTTTGGTACACTGAGCACTTTGATGGTCCATACTGCCTTTAAAACGACAATGCAGTCCATTTGATGGAACAGCCCAGCAAGTGATCCCTCTTTGATCAAATGACGTTGGCAAACACAAATGGCTGTTATGTTTTGTATTCCTTGTTTCGATTCATATTATTATCACCGACAAATGAATGATTTTTCTCCAATTCTCCACGAATTGCGGCATTTTTAACGGCAAATCCTTACCTTCACGACATCCAATGCCTCTAGGATAATGACTTTCTTTTAATTATTAAAGCTACCAGGCAAAATTTGTAAGGCAAATCTTATATAGAGGATTTCCATATGTGGTAATTGGCGATAAGGCATAAGGAGTTATGCTCGCTATGACTGATGCTCCTGTCTCGATGGGCATTAGTGTTAGAATTAAGGGCAGGGTTAGGGGGTAGGGTTAGGGTTAGGGTTAAATTAGTAGGATATTTGGAATTAAGGTACTGACCGTAGTTGTAGGAGTTACCACATATGGAAATCCTTCCAACTTACTTGTTAGATCTGTCTATTGTTTGCATTTTAAATTTACAGGAGGATTTCCGAATGAGACATGCCTCTTGTCCTGTATTGACAGATATTAGGGTTCGGGTTAAGGGTAGGGTCAGGGTTAGGGTCAGCTTTGGGGCTGTATCCTCTAGTGCCAGTAACCGGCTCGTGCCAGTAATCGCCATCATCCGTTTGCAACTAGTTTCCCTCGAAATTTATAGTGATTTCCTTTGGATTATGACAGCAGACGGGGTTTCATTTATTTTTCCAACAAAATAATTTAGAAGAATGGTGGAAAAAGAAATGATTTAGAGGTTTGTATGATCAATTTACCAAGACCACGTTGCGCATTCTTGCCTACTGAAAGTGGCGATGCAACAACCGTGACATTTTATTGTTTTGTGAAATGAAAAATGCAATAATTTATAAACATATTGTGTAAATTGAAAAATAGAGAGCTTAATCTGATTTTCAGTACAGTTATATGACATCTGTCTTGTAACGTTTCTCAAGGAAATGATTTTCTTTGAGGGGAAAAACATAAGGTCGAACATCGCTAAAGCAGCGGGCCGCATGTCCGTGTTGCCACTCTGGCCATGTGCTTCTCCCCAATAGCGAGATGTTATTTTTTGTCCATTTCCCTACTCACGGTATGAAATAAACAACAAAATCTATCAGTTTACAATTAAACAGAATAAAGCCAAGCATTTTATGCATTGGTCCGAAATTTCATAGTCTATTTTCCAATAATTTACGAGCGATTTCTTCCTAAGAAAACTGGCTTTTCGTGAAGCCATTTTACCCCGCCTTACAGGAATAATCTGTACCAGTGGCAACATTGTCGTGCATATTGATCCGGAAGTAGAGCAGCGGTAATCGGCACGATGCAGATTGTAGTGAAATATCGACATAGACAACAAATGATAACTATTTCAAGGCGGTGGTTTACTTCTGCCACTCAAAACAAAGCTGAACGGACGTGAAAATGGTCTTTGCTTAAAATCTGAAAGTGAAAGTCTGGTAAGAATATTCTGTAAGCAAATCTAATGGGGAAATTGCGGTAAATAATAAGACGGCGGTTACTGGCACTTCGAGGATAATGGTATTTGGTAAGCAAAGTTCATTTGGTAAGCAAAGTTCTGGTTAGGCACCGTTAGGGGTGTGAGACTCAGGAGATTCCTAACTTACTCCTAAGGAATTCCCTTTTCAGGGTTCGATCTCCACTCAGTCACTGTTGGCTGTGAGGCACGTTCGGAAATCCTTCCATATTTACTATGATGGATCTAACAATACAAACACTGATCAATACAAATCATGTACACTAATTAATATTAATAGGTAGCAACAATCGGCAATATGGTTAATGGTTGAAAAGGTGACATGAAACACATCATATCTTATTAATTTCTTATACGAAGATGGGCAGACATAGGAAATTCATAAATACCATGTAGTCTAGTCTATCTTTCCCTTTCTCTGAGTGAACTTTAGATAGTCAGATCCCAAAACTGATCGACTAGACTCTAATTAAGAATCAGAATCAGATCCTCAAACATGGAAGTGTCATCAACGTGAAATGTAGCCGGAAAACAACATAGGTTTCGTTTTACTTGAACATGGACGTACTCGATTATACTAACTTTTACGATGATTATCTGAACTCGTGTGGTCGGTTACTTTAGAATTGTCGGTTACTTACCCGATTAGAGCTGGATGCCCGGCAGGTGGAACTCCGTTCATTTGAACTAAGTTTCGGAACTTAGTTCCAGTTTCGTGAACGGAGCGAACGGCGTTTCGTTGTTTCATTGTGAACGCGATCGTGAACGGAGTTAGTGATTTTTCACGAATGGATCGGAACTTAGTTCCTTTTCAAGTCCGTTCAAATTCCGTTCGCACATCAGCGACCAGGGTTTTTTTTTTAAAATAATTTTGTTGACAATTACTGCACTCGCTGCACTAGGATTACCAGCTTCGTTCGACCTCATAACGGTCATTCTTCGAATCGGCAAGATCAGTTTGTTACTCCTGTTCGTTACCTGTATCAAGTAAATAAGACCGTCGAGACGAAGCTGCTGTTGCCCTCCGCATTACACAACAAGGACATGCTTATCTCTTTTAATCGCAAATGAAGCGTGTCCCGCTTACTGATAAAGACGTGATGACACCTGGTATCCAGGACCAGGACTGCGTCACGAGGCTTAACCGCCTCTCACAAAACAACGCTACGCCCATCGAGAGGTGCTGACAGCTGAACACCAACTTGAAAGCCATAAATAATTATGGAAAGCGAAATAAAGGCTCATTGGATAACGTAGATGGGCAGGTGAAAAGGACGGAGGACTAGAGAACAAGGGGTGGTTTATAGTACACACGAAGAAAGCAGAGGGCGGCAATGGGTTAGGCAGACGGCCCACTGGTTTTCATACACATGACGTCATCACCTTGTAGTGACTTCCCTTTGATGGAGTCTACAAAGCTGTTCTTTACCATTATAAGCATTGCTGCAATTCTAATTGCAACGTTGCTTTAAAAAATTAGTTAAGAACCAACCAGAACCACGCAACAGAATACATCGACTTCGACTTTAAGAACAATAATTGCTAGGATTTTATTCTAATAGCGACTCTTGTCCAAAATTGTGACTCATGCCTGCTTTATGATCTCGAATACATTATGATCTCGATTTTTTTGGGGCCGGATTCCATGCAATCAAAAATAAGTTCTCAAATTTATAAGAAATCGTAAGTTTGTATGTACACATGTAATTTCTCCAGATTCTCTCACTTGCAGTGAATTCTGGAAGGAGGAGGGGCTCCAAATTTTCTGTTTTTGTGACGCACACTGCACTTACTCACAGTTATTATTGGCAGGTGGCAGTTAGATTAACTTCTGTGCCTGTGCTAGTGAATCTGGATTTTTTTTTTTTGTTTGTCCGGAAGGGATGAATGGTATCATTTCTTCATCACCAAGTAACAGTTACATACGCGGCAAAATCTTGGGCCTCTGAAACTGAACATCAAATTCCTCGTTTCCCTTTGTGAAATCAGCAGTCGGAAACACGTGCTATTTTCGGCGGGAAAAGTAAACGGAACGGAACAGAGATCGGAACTAAGTTCCTCAGACATGGGACGGGTGAACGGAACGGAATTTGAAAGTCTCAGCTGAACGGAGAACGGAACGCAGTTCCTCATTTTTCGTGAACGTACCCAACCCTGATGCTCAATCAAACTATTCTATAGTCTACATCCAACTGTCCTGCCCAGCTTCCCTAATGCAGATAGCCACTACAGCTGTACCAGCATAAGCGAGGAATCTGACAGGGAAAACATGAAGCGGACTGAGAAAACAAAAGTTGGCCTAGAAACGTCGACCTGTGTTTCCTGAGAAACTTCCGTAAACAAGTGGCATCGTGAAGTCTCCTATGGTGTAACCATGAAGCCTTGCTGTAACCTGCTTAATTTTAATCGGCAATTTGGAGATGCAAGGGAGGGGTTTGAGGCAGCATACATAGGCTACTATTGCTGATTACCTAGCATGATTCCCACTTATAAATCATCAACCTGGTTCTTCCTGTTTGTTGGATTTCTTATTTGTTCTTCACAGGTCTCACTGACCTATTCAAAATTGGCACTTTAGATGGGATGCATTAATTTCATTGTTATCATTCAAAAGTTTAATCAATACATTCAGAGTCAATTAGGAAGGCAAATGTTTTGAGGGGAATTTGTTATTTCACGATATTTACCCTTCATGATTTAAATTGATGTGAAGTTAGCATTCTTATAGTGTAGTGGTAGCCTTGCAAGCTGAGGGACTCTGGTTTGATCACCCATCAGAACAGAAAATGTTCTCGCGTAGGTTTGTCGACCTTCCTTCTCAAAATTGATCTTTCACAGTAATGTGGTAAAATCTCTAATGTTATGCTTCATTTCCCTAGATATAATGTGTAACAGCTAAGAAAATTATCAGATCAGACTCATATTCCTCACCATTAATGATAATGAAATTAAGAATATATCTTTTACCCAGTTACACAGGTAAATTAGCCATTGGAAAATATGAAATAATTATGAAAAAAATACCATGTTCTTAGATTTTGTGGGTACAGTCAACTCCACTTAATCAGTTCCTTGAGGTCATGGAAAAAGTTGCGATTGCCGGGTGAATTTCACAAAGAAATGTAGTATTTCGTTCGATGGAAATTGTTGTGATTAAGTAGAAGTTGCAATTATTTGAAGTGTGATTAAACAGAGTCGGTGGTATCTGCTAAAGACAATCTTTTCTCCGAAAAATTTTGATTCTAGTTTTATACTTCTTTACATCTGACCTTAGATCACATCTTTACTACCAATGATTTTAGTATCTACAACCGATAATAATCTGAAATTCTATGAGACGTCAAACTCACTGAAATTTGTGAGATTTGTGTAATCTAAAGCGGAGAGCTGCATACCTCTGCGAAGCCTTGCTGCAGATGATTACTCGACTACTTGTGGCAATAGTAATCGACCATTAGAATTACTAACAAACTATTAGTGAAATCGTCCAGCATTACTTTTAGTTTCCAGTTTCTGGTTAAATGTGACTTCTTCTAGTGAAGAGTGGATAAGAGTGAGTCCAATAGTTATGCCAGATTCAGCTTTTGGGGCTAAAATTATATTTTTCTGCTAACTGACTGAGCTATTGTGATCACTCGTTAGGGTACCTAAAGTGGTTAATTTTGTTTCCGAGGAAAGAGTTATTTTCAAGGGAATCTAATAATTTAATTCTCCAACCTGTAATTTTCTTTAATTGTGAACACACACACACACACACACACACACACACACACACACACACACACACACACACACACACACACACACACACACTATTTATAACGCTCTTTAATTAAAGCTGCCCGGTCATTGTACGGGACTCCTGTGAAATTACTAAACCAACTCACACTACTATTAGTTGTCCTGGGTCAGGCCCACCTTTTGACAAACCTGACACATATTTCACAAAAATTTGAAAGTTTACTGAGCTCTGTATTAGAAGTTTCTTAACTATGTGCTGGGTTCTCAATCCAAATACTGTAAAACCTCGATATAAAGTATTCCTTGATGCAGGAAAAAGTATACATGTATACATGTACTTATTAATGAGGCATACTTCATATCGAGATCCACCTGGATAACGAAATGATATATTTTTTAAGTGTATTTATTGTAGACCAATGGCCAGTATAGTTATAATGGATCCGTACATGTGAAATTCATACATAATTAATGAGTTATAATTAATAAATTTTAATGAGTAGTTAATGTCGAGGGTCTACTGTACTTATATTTGCACTAGGAATATTGCTACCTCTATTTTGTAGCGAGTAGAGTAACTAATTTTTTTTAAATTTATTTATTTCAGAGCTACGACTTAGAAGTTGTTTTTTTTTTTAAGCCAGTAACGATATCTCTTATTTCCACTATGTTTTACTTTCCTTTAATTTTTTTTTTTTAAGCTCGAGCAGTGGCGTAGCGTAATGGTAGTCAAATAGTCATTGACTACCGCTTAGAAAATAAAAGGCCTCATAAAATGTTTACAAAAACAAACTACCAAAAAATATTGACATAAATGTCTGTGCTCATAGCCCATTATTAATTCGCCGCCTTGTAACATACTAAGCCTCAAACACCTCCAAAATGCAGAAAAAAAACGCTGCACAAATCGCTTGAAATGTTTATTACAACAATGGTACTTGCACCCCGACTGAGCCCCAAGCGCAGCACAGTTTAGCTAGCCAAGTAGTCATTTTGGATTTTGACTACATAAGTTAACTCGCCGGCAGCTCCTCTTCTACTATATTATGCGAGTGTTAGAATTTCCATGCCTGTAGGCAAAATTCTAAATGCCTACGGAAGAGAAACAAGGCCGTAAAGAAAGAAGTTAGATGAATGACTTTCCCTGTTTTCATTCACCGACTTGGAATAGGGTCGTGTGGATTAGCTACTGCCTGTGTGTTTTCTTGTTTTGGTGCTCATAGGCTAGACTACATTGATCTAGGTCTAAAGTCTAGATCTATACCCTGAAACTGTATTATTTTGGGCAAGATGGATTTAGTTTAAACTGCTAGTATACTTGGCTGTTTGCCTGCGACATGCGACGAATAAAAGACACTGTCAATTATGAGGTAAGCCAGACACCTAAAATTTAAAAAAAAATGTCTAATGTTCTTTGCTGCGGAAGAAAGTTGATGAAAGAATTATCCCTTTTCTTCGATTCTTCGACACCGTCCTTAATTATTTTCCCCACATGCCCCCCCCCCCCCCCCCCCCCCNTAAGGAGTAAACAATAGGTCAAAACTGTTGTTATTGTTGCCGTTGTTGTTGCTTGTTATTGTGCAGCATTCCTGGTTCAGATGGTAAAGCAAATCTTTTGCTATATAATACTACTTTGTGTCATGCATGAAACCGCGTCTTTACGTAATGTGTATGTAGAGTGACGTTGAGGTAAAAAGACAACCATTCGCCTAGCGCTATGCGATTTGAGTTTGCCAACCTGATTTCGACCCCCGCGCTACGCCCCTGAGCTCGAGATGCCTTCGTTCAGCAAGTCTGGATTTCTTGCTCCCGCAATCTTTCTGTGCTTACTCAACCGATTTTGGTCAACTTTTTTTCAACAATCCATACTACGTGAGGCAACGAGTATGTCTGGCCCGAGGCGTGGAATATCGTCATGGCGGCACAGCGCCATTCACATTTCTTTTGTTCCAATACATCAAAGGGTGCCCAGAGGCAGTTTTGAGTTTCGCCCTTGAATCAAAGGTTTTAAATAACAAGACAAGACTGTAAGTAATCACCCTACTTAAAAAGTGTCCACGGTCCTGTTTTGGCGCCCCCTAGGGAAGGACTAGTAAACAGCTTAGTCTTGACCCATGCTAAATATCAGCTACTCTACAGAAAACTAAATCAGACAAGTTTTACTGGTCTACTCTTTGATCATGTGTAAGAACACTAAAGTGTCGAACACGAAACGTTGACCATTTTGTTAATACATTCATTATATATTTTTCAGAAAGTTTTGTGTCATTGGGCAGAATCATATTTAGTTGTAAGAAGAGAGTGAGTTATAGTTGGAAAATATAAGCTGCACTTGGTAATTTCACAGGAGTCCCTTGAGATGACTAGGGACGGGGCGAGAGGTAAGCCCATTTGGACCACCCCTCATAAGTCTCAGACTTACTGCATTATTTTTTTTGTACATTAATTTTATTCTGATATACTAAATTTACAAGACCAGGACTTTTTCTCATGTTTTCACTTTCTTTAGAGTAACTGGACATGTCTAAGCACAATGCTTAAAGAAAGCCCTAGTTAAGCGTCATGTTCTGTTCCCGTTTCAGCACTCAGCACCATGCCTGGATGGTACATTTGTACCTGACTAAGCATTTGCTTTGCCAAAAAAGATACCAGTAAAATAATAGCAGTATGTGAACTGTCGTCCAGACGACCCTATACAAATGCTATGTATACTGTCGTCTATTCAAGCAAGAGTAAGACCCCACCTGCGCTACGCAATTTATCTTCCATAACTCAGTGTTCAGGGTTATAATGAAAGTCTTCATAAACGCTCCCTATCTCCACTCCTTCCCACATTACGGGTATGAAATATGAATGAAATACATAAATTCCTCCTCCCCCCCCTCTCAATCTCTACCTCCCTTTCTCTTCTTTCTTGCTTTCTGTCCCCTCTTTCCACAGTACATCTTCTATCCCTTTTATATCTTCATTCTATTCCGGAGCTCATCATTCGCCTGTGCAGCATCAAGGGATAGTAAGAACACTAAAGAGATGGCACGAGGAAATGGTATCATTAGCTGTCTGCCATATGCAGGTGGACGCGAACAGACTGGACCGCAGCTAGATGAATTCACCTTTTCCAAAAGCTTTAAAACAAACAAACAAAAAAACCCAAACCTTCCCATGTGGCTAAACTAGGCCAGCCGATACCCGCTCAATGGACACTATCCCTTCATTACTTCGTTATTGGTCTTTTAACGCAGTTCTTGTTTCTTATCATAGCGCTTGTTTACCATTTGTAATAACTAGATCTATAAGCATTATTCAGTAATTCACGCTTTGAGTCTCCCTTTTAGACCAAGACAAATACGAGATTATTTGTTCTGGCTGGCTGATTCGGAAAGATGAATTCCTGAGACCCAAAATTTTTTGGCTCGTGCTCAAGTGGCGATACGGCTTATTTTGAACATTGTCTGCTACTCGTTACTGGCAACTTGGTATTTTTTTCAAGCCGCGCGATTTCATTGGTCGATCTGCTTCTATGGCGTAATGTTTGAATGACACTGAAGATATTACGAATTTGTGTGGCGAAAAGTTTTTACAATAAACAGTAAGTGTTGTGGTATTAACATAAATTTGTTGGGAAATTGGGAATAATCACAACCATGGTAACCCCAGTCAGAATTTGCAATACTCTCCTGCGCAGAGCCGTTACGCCTACGGCTACACAGTACTGACTTAGTGACTAGGGCCTAGGCCCGTGCCAAACCCGGTTAGAGAAGTAAGCACGGGTAATACTATAGTACCCGTTGTAATCATATTCATGGGTAAACATGACAGTTTGATGACCTGGGTGGATACAGCTTCGGCTATCTCCTGGGACAGTACCGCTCTTGCATAGATAGATTAGATGCAGTTCATTTTTTAGTCATTTATTTAGCCACAAGATCGGTCCTATTCCCTGATTATCCCACAGCTTCTTGTTTACACTACAGACACTCCCTTGTCCCCTATATTATCTCTCAGTCTCAGTCAGTCAGTGAGTCAATTATATTAATTTAAATTGTTGCCCTATCGATGATCGTCATTAGTCACTAAGCAGTCTTCTTACCATGCCAATTTAATTCAGTGAAGACTGTCATGTAATACTCCGCGAAATAAGAAATCCCAGAAGACTAGACTAGATGATGGCCTGGCTATCTCGAAGGACAGCACCGCAATGATAATGATACAGTTCATTTAGTCATAGACAAGTCATGGACTATATCGATTATTTCGACCAAATCGGTGCCATTGTTAGAGAAAGCCGATGGCCTTTGTTATGCTTAAAACATACAACATACAGTAGACTAGTTGTACTTTTAAAATTGGTATGATGAATCATCGACATCGTCCTCAGCTTTTTAGTTCTTGCCCATGGATATCTTTGAAGTGAATCAGTTGGCAGTTTAATTTGTAAGATGGAGCAGAACATTCTGTGGGACTTCTATTTCTAAGGTTAAAATGATATGCTGAACTTAATCATTGTAATCTGCACTAACAGTAACATGTGGTTATGAATCTCCTACAGATGGAGCACAGCAGAGATAATCAGAGAGGAGGTCAAACCCAGGAGCCTGAAACTAGGAAGCATGACAAACAAATTGACAGCATGTTTCATAATTACCTAATGTATAGCACACCACTCTTTAAGCATGGAGATGATGATGTGAAGCAAAATGCTGATAAGACCACTTTAAGTAATGACAGTGGTTTCTCTGATCACACTTTCAACTCAACATTAACTTTAAGCATACAAGGAACTCCTGGTTTGTCAGTCATATCACCATCACCTAATTTGGAGGCAGAACATGAACGAAGACTTACTTTGACTGAGTGTGAGTGTTCCCCAATAAATCGTGAGTCTTCATCACGTATACTAGGGCGGAGGCTTTCTTTCAGTGCCTTTGAACCCCAGCCTCCTCTCTGCCAGCTTCCTTTCCCAGAATATAAGGTCCAAGGTCAGCATGTCTCATCCTTACAGAGTGCTACACCTTCTGTAACCAACATCACTAAAGAAGGAAGAGAGAAATTCAGACCAGCACAAGAAATTGAATGTCATCCACTAGTGAGTCAGCAAAGTTCTGCTGATTGTACCTCGCCTTCAAGAATGGCAAATGATTTGGAGACAGGTTTACAGGAAATGTCCCTTGAGGAATCAATGTCATCAGCATTGAATTATAGACTTTTACCTATAGAAATGAAATCAGCAGAAAATCTCTCAGAGCCTGATGTTGACATTGACAAATGTGTGCAAAATGATAATCATGAGGGAGAAGAGATACATTCAGTTTTCTACAAGGAAATTCCCACAGACACATTAGGATATCAACCCTTGTTGAATGAAGAATGCAGGTGGAGGGAGAATGAAAAACAGATGTTTCTCAACAAGCTTTCATTGACGCCAAAATTAGCACCAGAACAACACAAGGTTTTACCACTTAAATTCTTACTCACATCAGAAACCACAGAACCTAGTTATTCACACGTACACCATGCATATCTCACAAAGACAACAAATAAAGTTGCAGCTCAGCCTCATTCGGTAACAATTTTTACCACTGATTTGCCAAGCACAGATGCAAATCACTTTTCAGAATCTAGAGTCCCACCCCTGCCATCAGAATATACTTCATCATCAGAAAGTTTAAGCAGTCCTCAACATTTTCACCATCTGAAAAATGTTCCACAGCTAGTACAGCACAGAACATCCATGATACACACTGCAAACAGTTTTCAGCACAGCTCTGCATTAGACAGTCTCACACTCAGAAGTCCCAGTAAGCGTTTAAATGATTGCAATTTAGTTTTCAGTCCAACAAAAGCTAGACGGACTCATTCATTCCAATCATACAATGAAGCAGATACAAAGGCAGCAACAGTAAAACGTCCCAGCAAAAATGCCAGTAAAAATATTCTGACTGGAGGAGTTAAAGATTTCAGTACTAGTAACAAGGAGCAAGAATTACAAAGTCTCTGGTTATCAAAGTCATCTAATGAGTCATCCACTTCAGCGAAAAACAAGCCTATACATGAGCATAGTGGGTTACAGGATGTTTTGCATGAAGATGACAGAACAAGATCCTACTTGCAGATGGTCATCGAAAAATGTTCTCCATCTGTACCATCACGCCTCATTGGCAGAAATGTTGGTCTAAAAAAGTTTGACATTCTGCAAAGACTCCACCAGCAGAACTTTGGCTTATGTGTGGCAAAAATACTTCAGCATCTCAGTGATTTGGATCTGATAAGGTAAGCAGTAATTGTCCCAAAATTCAGTTTATTTGCCACGTTTGTAAAACTGCTACGGCTGCACCTGTAGTGCATTTCTCACTAGTTTAGGTTTCTTTGCCCTTGCAGAAATTTCTACAATTTGAGTCTGTGATGCTAGTAACTACCCCTCTGCATTCATTCTTCTGTACTGGTTTCAGTAAACAAGTGCTTTTTAGGCACAACATTTTAAGCTTATCTTTTCCAGTGAAATTGAAGAGCACTCTCTTAGATCAAAGTTGACAGACGGGAGCTTATTGTAGATCTTACAAATTTAAACACTAAGCAGGCTTCGTCTGTTTTAGGTGTGTAGGCCTACTGCTATATCTCAGTTAAGTTCTCTGAATGCCCTAACTGGGCCAAAATAGTCTACTGCTTACATACAAATAGTTTTGAAGAAACTTGTGCAGTTTATCAACCCATCCTGTTTATTCCTTTCCCAGGTTTTTGAGGGGGGGGAGGAGCTGTGTGTTGACCAGCAAGTGAAATTTTGTTTGGCATCTGAGGTCCTGTAATATGACAGAAAACTATTTGAGAGTTAATGTTTTACGCTGACAAATCAATGGGTGAGTGGGATAATTTGTGAAGTTGGCATCTGCCATCTAAAAAAAGTCTTTTTTTTTATCCCTGACTTTCAAGTATGTAAGTACGTCTGTCATTTCTTTGTATATTGAGAAATCAATATGCGATCTTGAGATTTCTATTTCTATTTATTCCTCAGTATTACCAAAGTGAGTAGTAAGTGGAAATCAGCATTGTACAGTGACAGTCATGCTTTCAGCAGATACAGGCAACACTTGACAACTCATTCCCAGTTTGACATGCAGTTTCGGGATGGAAAAGTGAGTACAACTTACTTATTTCAAAAATGGAATTTTATCTGCAGACACCAAACACCAGGTTAAAAACATGAGCCCGCAAAAAATTTAACATTCGAGTTCCAGTCACATTCATTTAGTTGACCAGTGCTATACAGTGCACCAATTTTACCTTCCATGTTTCCTGCTATGTACAGCTGAGCACGAATGCCTTGAATACAGGCAAGTCGTAATAAGGGTTTCCTCAAATAAACATTTTAATTTTAAACCCAGATTTATTTCTCTCTCCTAGTGCTTCATGTATTTTTTGAACAAGATGATGTGGCCTGGAAGAATTTGAATTACTTGTGCTCGACAATACAGTCGAGTCCATGTATGTCGAAACCGGATACATGTACCTCCAATTATTTATTAGTCGAAATAAAAAGAAATAATAGTTTTTTTTCCTTCTCTGCGTCTAGTAATTATCCTTGCATAAGACGAAGTAATTAATGCCCATTTCTGATTAGTCCAACTGCTCAGCGCTGCCACAGAGGCAAAATCACCTCCTGGCGTCTTCCCCGCGTGGTACTAAACAACGCCGACGGCTTGAAAAACAAACGAGACGGTGCCGCGGATAGAGAGAGACAATAAAACTGGACACTGCGAGTGCCATTAACCACAGCACAATAAGTAGGGCGTGTGTATTACACCACCGCTGATAAGACAGTAGGGGGAAGAGAATGCGGGGAGGGCTCGGCGGTGCTGAAAAATCGATCGATAATTAAACATCTCGGCAGCAGTGTACATACAACATACAGTATCTGGCCCATTGCACTGTGACGGTAAATAAACAAGAGGCTGCCCTCGTGACCTCCCCAGTGACAGTGTGCTCGCTCGCTCGCGTACGGTTGACTCAACTTTATCATTTTCAACTTGAATTAAATTGAATTTGTCCTCTAAATAATGGCTTCCTCTAATCCTGTAAAGAGAAACCTCAAGACTCTTTCCATTGAGTCGAATATTAACATGCTCCAGGAAATCGAGATAGGTGTGATGTCGAAGAATGTCATAGCTGAGAAATATGGCGTTCCCGTTAGCACGCTTTCTACGATCTTGACAAACCGGGAACAAGTGGAAAAAGCGGCGGCCTCTTCATCTATTAAGCTACTACTCAGAGCGATTTCTTAGAAAAAGAAATAATCCCATTTAAAATACTTCCCCAATATGCCATCTTTAGTTACATCCCCTGTTGAATTACCCTCGTGACCTCCCCAGGGTGCTGGCTCGCTCGCATACGGTTGACCCGCCTTGGAAATCGTTAGTCGAATCCTGATTTCTCCAACTCATTGGGGTGGTCCCAGCGAATTGGAGTTAAGCGGACTCGACTGTATCTTTACTGTAGCTAGACATCTAGCATCAGTCTAAAAATGTTAGCACTAAAGATATCCGATCTTTGAGATCTTTGACATGACAGTTCAGGCCTCCAGGCAAATCACTGAACATTGAGTGGAATACTGAAATTGTGTAAGCACAACTTTTATCATCACAGATTAAATTATCTCTAGTCACCTTTGATGTGATACAGGAAAATTGTTGTGAAAAGTCAGTGGATCCTCCATGTCATCCTTCTCTGACTACCTCAAGGGGTCACCTGACTTCCCTGCAAGCCCAGGCAAAGGAGATCCAAGAAGGTCATCCTCCACCACCATCTGCTCAGGTTTGCTTGCCTTTTTAACCTTCACAGACTGTCATGGGTATTTTATGCCCCAGGGAGGTTTTCAAATTCGTATAACTTGAAAAGTTACTACGCCTGTATATTTCATGTATTCCTCAAGTTCTTAATTAGCTTCATTTTGATGTATTTGGCATTTTAAAAAATTTTTAAAATAAAAGAATAATCGTGTATTGATTTTCACTTTGTCATTAAGGCTGTCGTGAGGCATACAGGTACCCATACTTTTATAGAGATTTTTCAATGTAATGAGTCGGCCATCATGGGACACATGGTTGTCTATACCGTTTCTTTACTGACTTTACTGATGTGATAACTAGTGGTATTTTGGCAGTCATATGGGCTTAGCATGCCACCAGAATAACATGTTTTGGTGTTAAGTCTGTGGATTCTTTATTTAATTTAATTTAATTTAATAAGACGCTAAAATTACTGAATATGATGTTTACTGATAAAAGTGGCTATATCACATGATAGTATAAAATAATTAGGTGTTTACGGGTAGAACTAGAAGGTTGGGTTCATTTATGAAGTTTTGAGTCAAAGAACAAAGGACAGTTAGATACCTCTAATTAGCAAAACATCTTCTATAGAAGACATGTGAGGTGGTAACTTTTCAAAAATCAGTCAAATGCTGAAAAAATTCCCATGCAAAATGTCTAACCAAGGGTCTATCTAGAGGAAAAATATACAGTCGAGTCCATGTATGTCGAAATCGGACACCTCCAATTTCTTATTAGTCGAAAGAAAAAGAAATAATAGTGTTTTTTTTCCTGCTTTGTGTCTGTTAATTGCCTTTGCATAAGAAGAAGTAATTAACGCCTATTTCTGATTACTCCAACTGCCCGTGTCACAGAGGCAAAATCACCTCCGGCGTCCTCCCCGCGTGGTGCCAAACAACGCCGACGAGTTGAAAAACAAACGAGACGGTACCGCGGATAGAAAGAGGCAATAAAACTAGACACTGCGAGTGCCACTAACCGCAGTACAGGTGTGTGTAGGGGACGTTTAGGGCGTGTGTATTACACAGCCGCTGATGAGACAGTGGGGGGAAGAGCATGCGCGCGGGCTCGAAAAATCAATCGATAATCAAGCATCTCGGCAGCAGTGTGTACATTAAACGCATCTGGCCCAATGCACCGAGACGGTATACAGGTATACGTATAAACAAGAGGCTTCCCTCATGACCTCCCCAGTGTGCTCGCTCACGTACGTTTGATAACTTGAATTTGTCCTCTAAATGATGACTTCCTCTAATCCCGTGAAGAGAAACCTCAAGACTCTTTCTAGTGAGTCGAAGATTAACAAAACATGCTCCAGGAAATCGACAGACGTGCGATGTCGAAGAAGGCCATTGCTGAGAAGTATGACATTCCCGCTAGCACACGTTCTACAATCTCGAAAATCCGGGAACAAGTGGAAAAAGCGGCGGCCTCCTCATCTATTGATCTAAAAAGGTTGAGGATTCGACTCAGCAAAGCTGAAGACTTTGAAAAAGGCCCGCTCATCTGGTTAAGTCAAGCCACAATCAAACGAATGGACTTGCACTACACTAATTAAGGGGAACCTTACTCAAAGCATTTCTTATGAAGGTAAATAATCCCATTTAAAATACAGTACTTCCCCAATATGCATTCTTTAGTTACCTCCACTGTTGAATTGATCTCGTGACCTCCCCAGGGTGCTCGCTCGCTCGCATACGGTTGACTTGCCATGAAAATCGTTAGTCAAATTCTGATTGCTCCAACTCATTGGGGTGGTCCCAGCGAATTGGAGTTAAGCGGACTCGACTGTATGACCTTTCTGATATATGTAAAAAAGTCAAATAAAATACCTACCAAAAGTTTTGTTTGCGGCAAAAAATGTGCGCAAAACAAACGCAACCAAATTTCATCGTTCACCATACATATAATCACACTGAAAAATAGTAAGTCATGTTTTCCTCAATCTGTTTCATAAATAAGAAATCAGTTTTTGACAAGAGCATGAATTATTCTGTGCATGATCCATCCTACAGAAACAAAAGACCGCCATGAGCCTTTGTAAGGAAAGTTAGTCAATGTTCCTTCCTCCTCTCTCAAGCCATAGCAGAACCCTCGTTTGAAAGTTCAGAAAAACAAGCTGACATGCTGGAAAAGCAATGTTGTGATCTCATTTTCTGTGTTGTGCTGCAGTTCTTGGTGCTTTCTGTAGCTATTTAATAAAGCCTGTCTTTATGTAGCATGGAGGGAAAATAACTTAATAAGAGAGTTAAAATCAGATAAATGTAGCACCAACTCAATGTCTGAAAGTCTGCTGATGAGACACTGTCCAGACTTGTCCTTCAGCCATGCAAGAGTGACATTTGCAGTGTGAGGTGTAGCCCTGTCCTGCTTAATCCAAGTTTCAAGTTTACTTGTTTAGGCGAAAGCCAACCACATACATTGTAATGTCACATCAATAAAAAGGAAAACAATTGGCAATCATGCTAACAAATGGTGCTGTCCTATGCTATTCATAAATGCTTGAGCATGCCAATGTAACATTCTTTGGTCACCGTCATCATCCTGGAACCAGGTCACAGCTGCTAAAGACCATCCAGGCTGTGCATATCTGTGATTGTAAAGGCCTCCAAGTACATATTATGGTGGTGACTGACCGGCCCAAGAGATAGTTTTTATGTAGCTGGATGTCAAACAGTACTCTTCGTCAGAAAACTAGACGTCATCAATTCACCATGGTTTGCTTTCTATTTTGGTCTGAAACCAGTTACACATTAGTGCCCTGGCATCAATGTCAAGATCACTGAGTTTATGTTTAAAGGAAAGCTGAATTGTCATACATCATGTTAAGTCATGTGATACCCTATTATCCCGATAAAACAGACTTTCAAGTGTCTGTTAAAAATGATACGTCTTTTCCTGTTCATGACAACACATGATTACAGTAGGCAAAGTCCGAATTCTTACACACGGTGCGCATAGCCGCTTACGTTAAATACTCTCTAACTGCACGGCCAAGCTGTCTAGCCAGTGCTCTGCAGACAGATGATAACAGACCGGTATGAATCTTTTAAATTTCAGCTGTTGTCAAACAAAATCATGCTGAGGCAATAGAAATACAGAATACTTTACCTGGCTTACAAGGTCAGACTTAACTTTTGAATTTCGATGACCAGAACCTTAATTGAAAGTTGAATAATAAATATATTGTCAGATAAAGGTGTCTGTAGCTGCTGGAACTTCAGTGACGTCATTGTTTTTGTCACAAGCTGCTGCTGTTCAGGGAAGAGCAATAACTCTATAGACGCAAGAGCTAATCCCGGTCACTCCAGCTCTCCTTAGTGCGTCATATTACACCCACACATGGTAACAGAACAATGTTCTCTCCTCACAAAAGTGACAAGGTGGGCACCATAGATAATAGGTGTACTTCGGAAATCAATCAAGGGAGGTAAGATGCTTGAAAATTTGACTAGTCTAGAGTTATGCTCCTTGGGCTACACTCAACCCAGCGTTGAAATTGAAGCTATCAAATTCGTCTTCGCTTAGGCTCTTCAGACCTATTCCGTAAGGGGTTTGCGATAAAGTTGGCCGAATCTGCGATACCGGGATGTCTTTCCGTACTGTTTGTAACAACAATGCATAGTATACCACATCTGTTTTCATTGTACTAAGAGAAAATAGTTTGGTTTTTGACGTGAAATTCGTATGAAAGGTCCGGTGTAATCACAGTCCCAGCTGACCAAAATCCCTATTTCGAAACTTGAATACATTCTCATTTCCATCTTCATCGTCCCTGAGTTTTGGGTGTTGTTTGTTTTCTGCTGAATGTTGTCGTTGTGTTTTGTGTGTCTCAGAACTGGTATGTATGATTAGACTGCATCAGTCTGAATATTTTTTATGTTCCTGGTCTTTCAGTGATAACATCGAACAAGTTTAATGCTTAAAATGGCGATCTGAAAAGAATTCTCTGTGCGCTTGATAGAGGACGATGAAAGGACTAGTGTCTAGGCTAGACTGTCAGAAAACACGTTCATTTTCAGTATGGTGAAAATTACACGTATACTTTATCATACCACTGATTCTTCAGATTTTACAATTTCTGAAATATTGGACTTCATATAGACTGTATGAAAGATATCAGGTAGGTCTAGACCTGGACACTTTTGTCATGAGTTTGTTCAAGGATTCGGCGTTTCAACAGTTTACAATAACTCTAAATCTGTGTGATAACATTTTATCGATGTGTCAGAATGTTGTCATGTCCAACTTTCAAAGATTTGGTAAAGTACAGTGTGTCATGATTTAAATTTTGCTTTCTTCTATGGATTCGGCATTTCAAGAGTTTATGATAACTCTTAATCAGTGATTAAAAATTTTATCGCTGTGTCAGAATGTTGCCTTTTACAAGTTTCAGTTATTTGTAAAGTACGGTGTATAATGATTAAAATTCTTTTTTTTAAAGAATAGTCGAGTCATTTCAACAGTTTACGATAACTCCTAATCTGTTTGATAACATTTTATCGGTGTGTCCGAATGTTGTCATTTCCAACTTTCACAGATTTTGTAAAATACGGTGTGTCATGATTTAAATTTTTATTTCTAGGATTAGGCATTTCAAGAGTTTGCGGTAACTCTTAATCTATTATTAAACATTTCATCGGTGTCATAATGTTGTCATTTCCAACTTTCACGGCTTTAATGAAGTACGGTGTGTCATGATTAAAATATTTTTCCTAGGTTTAGTCATTTCAACAGTTTACGATAACTCTTAATCTGTGATTAAACATTTTATCGGTGTGTTACATTTTTGCCATTTCCAGCTTTCACATATTTGGTAAAGGACGGTGTGTCATGATTTAATTTTTTTTTTCTTAAGGACTAGGCATTTCAAGAGTTTTTGATAACTATGATTAAACATTTTATGGGTGTGTCAGAATATTGCCATTTACAAGTTTCCGTGATTTTTGTAAAGTATAGTGTGTAACGATTTAACTTTTTTTTCGAGGATTAAGCATTTCAAGAGTTTACGATAACGCCTAATCTGTGATTAAACATTTTATGGTGTGTCAAGAATGTTTACTGGGTGTTCCTCCCAACACAACAGACATGCCGTAACCGTTAGTTATGATTTGATTCACATTAAATAAGAGAAAAAAAGTGTCTTTGTGGAAAGGGTTATAAGGTTCTATGTTTTCCATATTTCTTCATGCGTCTGTGTCCGTTGTGCCTCCACCTTCCCACACCAAAAAAAAAAAAAAAAGCCCCATGCATCGAACGACCATTTGTGCTAGACTAGGCCTAGACTTAGTCTAGTATCGCTGAATACACCCTTTTCGGTCTTCGATACAATTTTACTTTTCAAATTTCTCACGTATATTAAATATCTTTACAGATCTGCACTCTGCACAAGACGTTGGGCCTAATTTTGATGTATAATGTGATTAAGTTTATGCATCGAGCTGTAGGCCTACAGTATTTTACGTATTGGAACGTACTGTTGCTGATATGAAACCAAGTTATGCGAATAGGCCGAGTGGTCAATAAGTTAATGGCGTGTAAAATTGTATAAACAGGTCCGTATGTCACGTTCACCAGTCTGTCTATGCGCTGGGTAACTATTCTGCAACACGCTTTCCTCACATTGTGTACAATTCGGGGTATTGTCGAGTGGGTACTCGAAGGGGACATAACTCCTTTAAGTGTTAACTTTCAGGAGTTACCTCCCGCAATCGGATTTCCGGATAACGTCTATTTTCAGACTCAGAGGGAAAAAGCACTGGAAAACAGAAAATTCGTTTTGACCTGCGTGTCCACCTTTAATTTTAATGTTGTACGAGACAACTCTAAATCATGCAACAGAATTGTTCTGAGACTCTGACTACTGATTTTTACAGGGGTGACCTGCACTTTTAGTCTCACGGACATTTCCAGGCATGTATTCAGTAAACTCGTTCATGAAAGCTTGATGACCGATGGCTGAGGTTTCAAACGGTACTATTCTTCATGAAGTTTTTCAGTCATGCGTACATTCTGCATTTTTTCACCCTTTTCGATGGTGAAGCCATACCTTGGTAACATTAACAACTGTTTGCTTTAATGACCTTGTTATTAGGTTCCTCAACCTAAGCTTTTGCTTTCTACTAATTATTTTGACCAAGGCATCTTGAACAGAGAAAAGAAATATTGGTATCTAAGTAAACGAATTTCTGTTTTCAAAACCTGTTTAAGAATGTCGATGGTGCAAATGTATAAGTGCAGAAATAGAATCATTCTGTCTATAACGCGAGTGTAAAGCGCGGAATTCAGTTTTGACACACATACAGTTTTAATTTTTAAATAGATAACTTTATAACGTTAGTCAACCAAATTTATTGAGTTGATAGACCTATGACTCAGGTATTGACCACTGTAATTTGAAGATTATAGCTGTTCATTACGGATGACATTGGTTCGTTTTTTTCTGTATCATTGTCAACCTGTACATGTATATAAGGAATACCGGCAGAAAGGCAGTAAGCAATTATTAAAGTCATAAATCCTTCACAAATTTTCATTTGTCTCTTCATGGAAACTATTTTCTCAGAGACATGACTCTAATTTGACTAATGACTGTAAACTGATCAATGCGTCAAAAATATATTTTTTAAATTCTGTTGGAGATTCCCAGCTATGTAATTTTAATAATCTAATGTGAATTTCAGCTCATCCTTAAGCACTTCATTCAAGTGCTGGTCGTAATTCATGATGTGACTGAACGGAGACGACCCTCGACTGAAGAAACAATGCCAGACAATGGAAAATGCCTGTCTTTTCTATTAGTACAGTCGAGTCTGCTTAACTCATATTTGCTGAGACCACCCCAATGAGTTTGAGTAATCAGAATTCGACTCACAATTTCCAAGACGATTCAACTGTATGCGAGCGAGTGAGCACACTGTGGAGGTCACGAGGGTATCCTCTTGTTTATTTACCATCACGGTGCATTGGGCCAGATGCGTTAATGTACACACAGCTGCCGAGATGCTTGATTATTGATTGATTTTTCGGCAGAGTCGAGCCTTCGTACATTCTCTTCCCCCCCACTGTCTTATCAGCGGTGGTGTAATACACACGCCCTACTTATTGTGCTGCCCTCACAGTGTCCAGTTCTATTGTCCCTCTATCCGCAGCACTGTCTTGTTTGACTTGTTTGTTTTTCAAGCCGTCGGCGTTGTTTGGCACCACATGGTGAGGACGCCAGGAGGTAATTTTGTCTCTGTGACAGCGCTGGGTCATTTGAGTAATCAGAAATAGACATTAATTACTCCTTATTCTTATGCAAAGGCAATTAATAGATGCAAAGAAAGAAAAAAAAATATTATTTTCTTTTTCTTTAGACTAATAAGAAATTTAAGGTATTTCGACATGCACGGACTCAACTGTAGTATTACCTGTAATCATGCTTTCTTGCCCATCTAAGATCAAATAAGTGGAAATGTGATGATAACGATGAAGAGGAAGACACAGGAAATCGAGCACAAACAATGTTGTGAACGAAAATGATGGTGATAATGACAAGAGAAAAGATGACGAAAGCGATGAAGACCTCATCTATCACGATGGCTATTAATGGATGATGATGGTTGATGACAACAAACGTGCACACATGAAATATTACTTGTCGCAGATGCGCAAATGCTTCCCTTAGCTCCTCCCTTATGAAATCGACTTATATGAAAGGAATGTCGAGATATTATCGCGCCCATATTATGATTTTTCTCTTTTCTCCTTTATAATTTTCTGGCTCGACTCAACATTAATCAAGCCATACGCTCAGCGCGAAGTTACTGCGGCAGTGTCGTACCTCCTACAATCTAATTAGATTTAATTGAGATTGTTTATGTTAAGGAAGGGTTAGCAGTGATAGCAAGAATGGGCTGTGAGGAGAAGGATCGTGACTAAGCGTTAAAGTTTGGTTTGGTACCGTCGATGCTAATTGGGTAACAAAGGGCTCTGATTTGTGAGATACTATGTGCGTGTGAGTGTGTGTACGTTTGTGTATGTGTTTATATGAATGTGAACATTTAGGATGCCAGATGAGATTCAGTTACTGAACAACTGATAGGACCTATCCTAGACTGCTCTTTCTATAATAAAATGAAACAATAACTGAATGACTGAAAAAAATAAACAACCCTAAAGTAAAAATGAAACGGCCCCCCAGAAGTCAAAAGAAGGCCCGAAAAAAAAAAACCAATGCCACGCTACTTGTACGCGTATTAACTTTTTTTTTTTGGAGGGGGATGGGGGTGAGGGTGAGGGGAAGGAGGGCAAAATAAGAACTGTGAAACTTATGGAGCGAAGGCGGTAGTGGTAGTGGCGGAGAATAGGGAGAACACGAGAATGTTGAGACTAGAAAGACCCATCCACGAGGAAGGTAATTTATGATGACACTGTATAAACAGATCACTAGTGCAGCTGCAAGCCGCTAAACTCGATCTTTAGTCGATCTTATGGCTGCATTACCAGCTTTACCGCGGACTTTCTTTCCCTCCGGTACCAAAAAAGCTCAAGTTTTAAAGATCGAGCTTTAATCGATCCTTACGATCCGGGCCACCAAAAGATCGAGCCGAGTCGACCTTTTCAACATCAGGGATCGGCCCATCTCTACTGTATGCCCCACAATAGCCGTAACGCAGATTTTTTTATTTTCTGCCAAATGAGGATTATGGGGCACTGTATGCTCCATGAAGGACTTAATAGGAAGTTTTTATCAACAGCCGGTGAAGGTTAACTCACTGGAGTCATGCTGCAAAACGGTTTGCGGCACTTCTTACAGCTCTTGGTGTCGTGCCGCATGTATGGATGCGGCAATATTTATAGCGCTCTTTTGTGTCTTGTGTGGTCAAAGGGCTGCAACTAAGAATAACATCCATAGCCCTAATTGTTATTAGAATGAGTTCCCTTAGTGAATTGGAACTCGTTTGGTGAGGAAAATACATTTTTTTTAGCGTGCCCTTTTCAACTCCGTTTTGTTGACACAAGATGGCTAGGAGAAGTCATAGACTGAAAATGACGGAAGCTCTAGAGTTGGTGATGGAGGAAGGTTCGGATGAGGAAAGTGATTTGTTATGCGAAGATAATGGAAGACAAATTATCGATGACAGTGACGATGAAATGTGGCGGAAGAGTAAAAAAAAAAACATTAAAAAAAATCACCCCATATAGGTACCTAAACCCAGCTAATAACTGAAAACTCAGCAAATGATGTCAAAAATCACTGTACTAATCATGCAGATCACATATTCAGCTCACAAAAAATGTATAGGTATGCTAGGTTCCTCCCAATACTTTACAAAATACAGGTACCTAAAAAGTGGTAAAAATAGTGCAACAGCAGGTGTTGCAATACTGTATTTAAATTAAGGCTCGACTCCAATGAGTTAAACAAGTTTTTGATGATGTGACTTTCTGTGATACTAAATTCAAAATTCAGTATAACCAGAGGCAGAAAGCGGGAATGCTTTTCGCAGTGTAATACACTCAAACATGATTGAAAACTACAACAGGAATCTAGATCCTCAAATTTTCTCATATGTTATGATTAATATAAAAAGTGCTCAGTTTTAGTAAAAAAAATATCCCTATTGCAGTGCATTTTCGAGTCCCCTACAGCCTTATTTTAGTTTTTGAAATTAGACTATAGTCTCTCTCTCTTGTAAATCAGTCCCCACTCAGAGGTAGCCTGTAGTCTAACCTAACCGTGCCATAGCCTGGCTTATTAGCTAGTCACAGTACATAATAATGAGTTCCTCAGGACATATCATGTTCTTGGTTGTTGTCCCAAAAAGAAGTCAGTCTTTTCTCTGTTATCTGGAATCCTATTTTGTTGGGCTGGTACAGTGGAGCATGGATAATGCATACCCCCTCATGAGTGACCAGATATGTATTTTATTAACAGAAAACAGTATTAACCATATACGTACCCTTATGAAGAAGAACAGTGGAAATGACTGAAGATAGAACTATAACATAACAAGAAATAAACTAATTGCGACCAATAGTGGAACAACCGTGGAATCACACCCAGAAAGTAAAATTGGCACCCTACTTCTCTTTGCTCCTGAAATTGGATGCAGGCATCCTTCCTATCCGCCTTCCCCTCCACCCTCCTCCCCACCCTTTTCCCCACCCTTTTCTGCCCATCAACAAATCAGTGAGATAATCACAATCCTCGCTTTTTTTATTCTTTTTCACTCTCCCCCATTACCTTGCCTTCTGACTTTTCCCTCTTTCCTTTTCCATTTCTTTCCTATTCTATTATTCTTTCTCTCAGCCCCTGAAGTTGCTTGTGCCTGTGAGGCCCCCTCCCCATCACTACTACTTACAAAGGCAACAATAGGGAAATATGCAAGACAATAAAACATCTTGGAAGGACATGATTTATTGTATGGTGGGCCTACTCATAAAGACCGAGCTGGTGTGATAGTTTTGCAGTTTTGCATCTTTATGTGACATGATGTTGACATCTTAATGCTCCATTTTTTTGGGTTGCCAAGTCCACAAGAAAGTAACCACTATGTGTTCAGGAGATGGGGCAAGAGGGAGGACCAAAAGATTCTGACACGCATTGACTGCTCATGGTGGCAGTTTTGGCAGCAAACAGGAGAAGGAGAGAAGATCCTTACCTGAAAGTGTGCCTTGCAAAGCGGCAGTACAATACTGTTTACCTCCGATCACTGTGTCCTTGGCCCTTGGAGGATAGTACAAGTCACTGTACACGAACATTATGCCTACGGGTTGGCTGGTACCATAATGAAACATTTGTACTTCAGCGTCTTAAAGAGAATAATGGGATGAAAAAGCAGTATTTATTAAGTAGGTAAAAATAATTGATAAAATCGAAGAGAAGAAAAATCAGGACAAAAACTACTGTACTCAGCATCTGTGTTTACGTACCTCACCGGCTGTCGATAAAAACTTCCTATTGTCCGTTGTGGAGCATACAGTATCCCATACTAATATTGCTATATAGCAGAAAATAGAAAACCTGCTACTGCTATTGTGGGGCATACAGTAGCAGAAAATAGAAAACCTGCTACTGCTATTGTGGGGCATACAGTGCCCCATACTCATTATGTAACAGAAAACGAGAAACCTGCATTACGGCTATTGTGGGGCACACAATACTTTTTATATAGTAAAAACACACATCTTCTTGTAAGACTGTCATGAGGCATGGAAGTACCCATGAAAATTATAAAGGGGAAAAGAGAAAGTCATATTATAGTTATAGGCGCGATAACAACTCCGCAATCCTTTCATATCAATTAATTTGCATGACGGAGGAGCTAAAAGAAACATTTGTGTATCTGCAGTAAGTAATTATTTCATGTGTGTTGTATTTAAATGCACATGTTTATTGTCACCAACCATCATCATCCTTTCATAGTCGTCGTGATAGGCTCTTCATCGCTTTCATCACCTTTTCTCTAGTTATTATCACCTCATTTTTGCTACGTCATCATTCATGCTCGATTTTCAGCGGCTTCCTTCTCATTGTAATCATCACATTTCCACTTATTTCATCTTAAATGGGCAAGAAAGCATGCTGTAATACAGGTCAATAGACAAGAAAGGCATTTTCTGTCATCTGGCATTGTTTCTTCAGTCAAGGGCTGTCTTTGTTCAGTCATATCATAAATTACGACCGGCAGTTGACTAATGAAGTGCTTAAGGATGAGCTGAAACTCACATTAGATTATTAAAATTACATAGCTGAGACTCTCCAATAGAATAAAAAAATATATTTTTGACGCATTAGTCAATTCACAGTCATGTCTCTGAGAAAGAAATTTGCACGAAAACACAAATGAAAATTACCATGTTTAAAAGCATTGTAAATGATTTGTGACATTAATCATCGCTTATCGTCTGTTTGCCGGTATTCCTGATATACATGTACAGGTTGACACAGAAAAAACGATATTTATTAATGTCATTTGCCATTCGTAGTGAAGAGTTATAATTTCAAATTACACTGGTCAACACCTGAGTCATGGGTCTATCAACTCAGTGAATTTGGTTGACCTAACGGTATCTATTTAAATATCAACAATGTATGTGTGTCAAAATTTAATTCTGTGTTTTACACCTGCGTTGACGTTCTTAGAATGATTATTTTTGCACTTATAGTTACTTATACTGTACGTTTGCACCATCAGCATTCTTAAACGGGTATTGAAATCAGAAATTTGTTTACTAAATACTGTTTTTTTTTTCTCTCATAGATGCCTTGATCAAATCAGTTGAAAGCTTTTGCTATCAAAGAACCTAACAACAAGGCAATTAAAACAAACAACTGTTAAGGTTAACACCAGGTTTGGGCTTCACGATCGAAAAGGTCTGACAAAATGCAGAATGTAGGCATGACTGAAAAACTTCAAAGAGTATAGGACCGTATGAAACCTCAGCCATTGGTCAATTGGGTCTTAGACGGCTAGGTTCGAGCAAAACATGAAGCTTATGAATGAGTTTGCAGAATACACACCTGAAAATGCCCGTGAGGTGGGGGTGCAGGTTACCCCTGTAAACACCACTAGTCAGAGTCTCAAACCAATTCTGTTGCATGATTTAGAGTTGTCTGGTAGAACAACATTAATATTAAAGGTGGACACGCACGTCAAAAATAATTTTCTGTTTTCCAGTACTTTTTCTCTCTGAAAATCATCTATGGTGCCCACCAAGCATTGTTCTATTACCATGTGTGTGGGTGTAATATGACACACTGAGGAGGGCTAGAGTGACTGGGATTTGCTCTTGCTCTAGTGTTATTCCCCATCCCCGAAAACAGCAGTGATTTGTGACAAAAATGATGACGTCTCTGAAGTTCCAGCAGCTACAGACATTATTATCTGACAATGTATTATTCAGCTTTCAATTAAAATACTGGTCATCCATATTCAAAAGTAAAGTGTGACACTGTAAAGCCAAGTAAAGATTCTGCATTTCTATTGCCTCAGCATAATTTCGTTTGATATAGCTGCTACTTACAATCTTACACTTACAGTGGAATTAAGAGATTCACACTGCAGATCACTGGCTGGACAGCTTGGCCGTACGGCTAGAAGGAATTTGACGTAAGCTTATGGCCACTACGGGTGCCGTGGATGTAAGAATTCAGACTTTGCATACTGTATCCCTGTGAGGTCATGGACAGGCAAAGACATATCATGTTTACAGACACTTGAAAGACTGTTTTATTGGAATAAGAGGGTATCACATAAATTAACATGGTCTGTATCACGATTCAGTTTTCCTTTAAACATATTATAAACTCAGTGATCTTGACATTAGTGCCAATCTTGACATTGATGCCAGGGTGCTAATGTGTTATTTGTTTCAGACCAAAATGGAAAGCGAACCAGAGTGGATCGATGACATCTAGTTTTCAGATTAAGCACATTGCTTGGTATTCAGCTACCGTATTTTTTTGAAAGGCCACTTACAATCACAGAAATGCTGGATGGTCTTTAGCAGCTGTGGCCTGGCTTTAGGATGATGACGTTACATTGCCATGCTCAGGCAGTTGTGGAGAGCATTAGGACAGCGCCATTTTCATCGTGATTGCCAATGGTTTCAGCAGGATGGGCTACACCTCACACTGCAAATGTCACTCTTGCGTGGTTGAAGGACAAGTCTGGACAGACTCTCGGACATTGAGTTGGCCCCCCATTTACCTGGTTTTATCTCTCTTATTTCCCCCTTTGAGCTACATAAAGGACAGGCTTTATTAAATAGCCTCAGAAAGCACCAAGATTTGCAGTGCAATGCAGAGAATGAGATCCACAACATTACTTTCCTAACATATCAGCTTGTTTTTCGGAACTTTGAAACGAGAGTGTGGCTATGCCCTAAGAGAAGACTGAACAGAGACTGACGTTCCTTATAAAGGCTCATGGCAGTCTTTTTTTCTGTAGGGTGGTCATGTACGAAGTAATTCATGCTCTCGTCAAAAATTAGCTTCTTATTTATGAACAGATTCAGGAAAACATGCAGTACCAATTTTCATTGTAATGTTATATTATGTTGAACAATGAAAATAGTTGTGTTCATTTTTGCTGCAAACAAATATTTTGGTACATGTTTTATTTGACTTTTTCATACATATATTAGCAAGGTCATATTTTTTTTTTTACAATATAGACCCATAGCTACATATTTTGCATGTGAATATTTTCAGTATTTGATTGATTTTTTAAAATTTACCACCTCACGTCTTCTATGGAAGATGTTTTGCTAATTAGAGGTATCTAGTTGTCCTTTGTCCCGCCTCAAAACTTGAATCTAACCTTCTACCCGTGAGCATCATATTATTTTACACTGTTGTATAAAATAGCCACTTTTATAAGTAAGCATTATATCCGGTAATTTTAGCATCTTAATTAAATTAAATAAAAGAACCTACAGACATAACACCAAAACATGTTGTTTTGGTGGTATGCTAAGCCCATATGACTACCAAAATGCCACTACTTATCACATTTCTATAGAAACGGTATGAACAGCTGCCCACGATGGCCGACTCGCTTCACTGAAAAATTTCTATATATAAAAGTATAGGTACTGTATGCCCCATGACAGCCTTAACAACATAGTGAAAATCAACATATGAAATTTTTGTTATTTTTCAGTTTTGAAAAATGCCAAATGTATCAAAGTGAAACTAATGAGGAACTTGAGGAGTACATGAAATATAAAGAAGAAATAACTTTTTGTTCAAAAGTTATGCGAATTAAAAAATTTCTCAGTGGCATAAAATACCCACGACAGCCAGTGAAGGTTAAATGTGCTCCACTGTGTGTAACTTTGCTCTTTCATTCTTTCCTCCTTTTTTCTTAAAAGAAAGCTGAATTGTCCTTGAGACAAAATTAAACAATAGGATACCCTATTATTCCAGTAAAACAGTCTTTCAAGTGTTGAAACACCCCTGCAGACCCATCCAGTTACATTCTTACATTCGCTGTGAGTGTGGTGACCATACGTTAAATAGGCTCTAGGTACACGACCAAACTGCTTATCCAGTGCTCTTTTATGGATGATAATGAATCTTTTAATTCCACTGAAGCAGTACACATAAACAAATCATGCTGAGACAATAAAAATGCCAAACACATATGACTTACTTTGGATGACCAGTGCGCTGGTGATCGACTTTACTGTAGTTACTCCGGTGATCGGGTCTTATATGACTCGATGACTCACATAGAGTTACTATTAATGGGGTCTTGTATAATCTGATAACTGTTTTAAGGAAATGGCGTTCGGGTCTTACAAAATCCAAGTGTGTTGTCTACAAAACTTTTAAGCTGAGCACACATATTATTTATTTTGAGCCTTTTAGGCTGTCGGGTAAAAATATGACTAAATCCAGACTAGCAAAGTTTGATGTTATTTTGTCCCTTTTTGGAGGAAGGAGATTTAGTACTCTTGAGATCACATGTACTTATCATTTATCATACTATAAACATAAATTATTGTTTTAGTCTCAGTTAATAGTTTATGCCTGGGACTATCGACCTGGAGGATACTTACAAAAAAAGAGGACTTTGACATTTAGATATACTTCTTGATGGACTGTAATATCAATATATTATGTGGACTGGGATACATGGCTTGTGAACTTGGTCGCGCTGCTCTGATGGAGAGAAAATGGACATCTGAACCCATATATAGTATGTATGTCCAAGCAGGGATAACCTCTTTCACCTGTACTATTCCACATCTACATTGCCAGGGTGACAAGGCTTCAATGTTATGCTCCAGGAAGGACATTAAAGTTTGTAGACGATATCCTCATATACAAGACTGACCCAAATAAGCAGAAGATGGTCACGAGCATTCACGAAATGATGCAAGCCATGCTTAGTGGGATGATGAATCCAGTTCATGAAACAACCCATAAGAGGTCAGCGTGTTGTGGTGCTCTTTAGATAATCACATAGTCTTCGCTGATCTCTCCGTCATCACCTTCCATGGATATAACATAGAGGATGCAACAGAATTAAATACACTGTATCTTGGGCTGGGCTTTGATTGAGCCTGTTTGTATACACCATGAGAAACGAATAATTCAGAGAAGCGAATAATTCAGAGATGCAAGTGAGGTATGGCAACGATGAAATAATGAACAGTTGTGAACGTGGAAGACAACTGGCTCTTCTGTACCATCAGCTGGTCTTAGCGTTGGTCTGTTTTGTCCTTGGATTCCTCACGCTGTCACCACCACAGTGTGATCGATGTCATGGATGGCAAGAGTGGAAAAATACTACTGTTCTGGTCCCCTCAGTGAAAGACTTAGTCGAGGGAGAGGACTAGGTCAACTATGGATAGTGCATGACTGACTTCCAGAAAGTAATCATCATCCTTGGCAGGGAATGCAGGAAGTGGGTCCCTGAGAGAGTCGACCTTGAGATTAAGCAACTCATTGCTGATAACTCGAGAGAAGACGATGCTATCGTGTTCACTGATGGGTCTACACTGCGTGGCAAGAAATCAGGATAGGGCTTCTCAGCGAGAGGCAGGGTCATCACTGGATAGAGTGGATAGTAGTCAACGACTTCTTCTAAACTGAGAATGAAGCTGGAGACAGTCACTGTGGCTCTGAAGTGGCTCTCTGGGACCATAGTAGCAAAGGCAGTCATTGTGGCAGACTCACAATCCATGCTCCTATATGTCCTGTAAGTCCCAAACGGATGGTTGTGGCATGGGTCGCTGGACTGTCTGCTGACCTCCAGGTTTCACGGAACCACAAGGATCTATTGTCCAGCACATGCTGAGGTCCATGATAATGACAGAACTGATTGGCCAGGCTAGCGGCTTATGACTCTGTGGTGGGGACATCATGGATGGATAAGGCAGACATAGAAAAGTCACTGAAAGATGGCCTGTTATCTGCAGACATATCAAAAGGAACAGCTACAGTGAGGAAGGGACAGGAGGGTATACGCAGGGCTACCGGCACTATCGGCATCTACACCATGAGTTGTTTGCTGCCGAGAACTGAGCATGTATGGGTCTGCCCAGAGTGCAAAGATGTCAGTTCTGCAACTCAGGAACCAGATTACACCTTCTATCAATATGATGACAGTTAGCATGTAGCCTACATGAGCTTGGGACTATACCCCCGGACCTAGTTAGTATTCGAATACTTTTATTATACTGTATAAGATTAATCTGTGGATTTTAAGATCTCCAGTCCTTATTCGCGTGGGTGAGATTGAGTTGTTTGATGGGTATACCTGTATGTTTTTTTGTAGTAGTAGATCTATGATCATACATTAATCATGTTGTTGGAGGACAACACAACACTTAACTAATGCATAACTTGACTCTCAAATCTCTTGAACTTAATGACATATTTAGAATGAACAAGATACTGAAACTATGATGGTCCTCTCCTGGTTCACGAACACCCTTTTATATTATAGTTCCGGATCTTGAACTTAATTCTAGATCTATATATTAGCATATTATATAGTTTTAAAATATGTATTACAAAACTTTAAATGTCAGACTTACCCTTTCTCAACAAAACTTGCCTTGAGGGCCTTCATTTTTATTCCAATTGTAGTCAAATGTGACATGTCAGAATTATCATTTGTACTTTATAATCACACACTAAGGTGTCAGTATCACCCTCCATGTACAGATAGGATTAATTTGTTTTTCTCTTATTTATAGTTGTGGGGTGTCAGCGTCACCCCCGATGTATGGATAGGTGTAACTTATTTTTCTTCTCTTTGAATTGTGGGGTGACAAAAAAATGGAGATATAAAGTAATGACCAGTGGTCAGTATGTTTTGACACGTTTTGTTATTTTTTTCATACCCAAGTGTGTATAACTGCATTCTCGAGGAAAACTGAAAGTGTCAATGAGTTGGTGCATTTTTTTATGCTAAAACTAAGCAAAAAAACAACCTCTAGGGTTACAAAATCACCCCCAATGTACGGTTAGGGTTAAGAGGAGTGAAATATAGCCCCAATCATGTCAAATGGCATGATGGTTTTGATAAAGTTCCTTTTTTGACAGTGACTCATGTATACATACAAAATTTCATACAGATTGGACAGAAACTGACAGAGGAGATTAACTGTGGTGATGGACAATCAGTGATAAACACTAGTGAGACCTGTGTTCAAAACTCAAGAGAATTGCTCTTGGTATTCTCCTCCTCCTCCCCCCATACCCTTCACCAGCCCCACTCTGAAGCTAACTCTATGGATGTTGCCAAAATATATGAAATTTTGTAATTATTGTGTAATTTTGTAATAGTTGTGTTTGAGTGTAAAAATTACAAACACTGGATATCATCTGGTAGTGGTACTTTTGGGTATTCCATTACAATGTTGATGCCAGATTTGCTTATTACTGGAATGCTACTCTTCAGAGAATTCTCTGAAATGAGATAATATTGTCTTTCACAGAAGACTTCACTTTGAGAGGTGCATAAATTGAAATATCAGAATCTAAAGAATATTTCATTCTTATTTGTTTCATTCTTGTTCATAATTGTATGCCCTTGCATAATATTTATATGTATGCACGTACATGGAGCTATCTTACAACTGATACTTGATACAAGACAAAGTTCAGAGAACTCCATGAAAAGGAAGAGGTATCCCTGTTGTTATTTCGAAATGCAGTATATTATCTAATTGGGAATTTTTAAAAATTTCATTTCTCCAGCCAAAAGATGTCTTACTGTCAGGAGACCACCTGAGGCATTGTCCTCACTGTCAAGGGCCAGCCTTGGTTAAGCCTCATCAGGACAGAGCTACCTGCTGGGATGAGAAGTGTTCCTATGATTTCTGCACTCGCTGCTTTGCCCCCTTCCATCATCCTAAGCAGTGCAAGCCCCTTTGCAAAGCTATATCCAATGCTGATGTAGCTGGCACAAGAAAGAGTAAGAGAAATCTTAAACGATTATGATATGTTGAAGTAGATGAATTATGAATTCTTTCTTTTATTGTTGTAATCAAATGTTGCCTTGGTGTGGGCAACGAATGCCCTATTGAATCAAAAAACATGTGAATAAATGAAGTCTGTTTCTGATTTTGGTGAGTTAGTCATCAAGAGCTGAGTGGGAAGATGAGAAAGCCTCTGTTTTGTACCACTGGTAACACTTCAGTAATTTTCTCAGTAATGTACTCAGCACTTATGAAACCATTACCACAGAGGGGAGGGAAAGACTGACATCATTCCACCCAGCTGCTGGTCACATATTTGACAAAATTGGAAACAGATGTCATCTAGGTATGATTGCATGTTTATTCAGTTTATCTCACAAGCTATCAAGGCTTCGCAGTCACATGAGACTACTGAGCAAAACTGTTGTTATTGATGCACTTGAATGTGAGGGACATACCTGTAGAGATGCCTGCCCTCCCACATATTGCCAGTCCCGCAGACTGGCAATATTCCTACATGGTACCACTGATTCCTGCAAATGACTCACCAATGTCAAAATGGCATTGTCAGCCAAAATGTCCAGTATGATTAGCTAACTTCACTTCATGCACTTTTCAGAGGTGCAGAGCCACTCTGGGAATAAGGCTTTTTTAGTAAAGGAAGATGCCCTGGATTGTTTGTAAGTTACAAGATGTTTGCTGGTTTTGGTTCAGATATGTGTCCGCATAAGGTGTTACATTTATAATGCTAGTAATCTAGATTTAATGTTTTTTATTGATCTAGAGAGCTTTGATGTTTGCATATTTTATTCGGAATCTTACTGACATTGAACAGTGCTAGTGAAAATGATTTTTAGAAAGAAAATTTCGAGTGTAGTCAGTGAGGCAAATGAATAGTAAGAAGGAGATTGCATCCATCAGAATCTAGTTTCTGTTCCCAATTTCCGGCCTATTGAATGGGCTGTTTGTCGCATAGTGCCAATAATTATAAAATTATTACTATACAATAAATACATGGTATCGGGATCAGTTGGTGATTGGAATATTAAAGAAAGAAAGATTAATATCTCCAGAGTTGTGAATTTCTTCTGCACTTGCTTACCCTGGGAAAAAAACAAAACACTCCTCAATTATTTGTGCATAAACTTTTTTCTTTCATGATAAAATGTGGAAAGTGCATATANCCCGCTTAAGAGGGACGATTCGTCGGGAACGGAGCCGTCCCGCTTAAGTGGGTTCTACTGTATTTGTTTATCTACTACAGTATTTAGTTCCATGTAGTCTAGAAATTCCCTCACTGGCACCTCCAAGGATAGGCACCACATTAAGTGCAAGTGCGTGCCTTTATTAAACAAAGTAAAGTGAAAAGAAAATTGGAGGAACAATATTTAATTTATTCATCAACAAAAGAGGGATCGCCTGTATTCCTCATGAAACATTTAATTATACTTAAGGCATATTAGGCTGCCTTTCTGAAATTTTTAAAATTTGTCTACAAAAAACATGATAGCAATGGGAAATATCTAGGCTGAGATATTGTGAAAAATGTTCATACAGACTCTAGCAGTGTCAAGCAAATCAAAACCTAAATGAAACCGCAACTTAAGGAATCAATGGATATTCTTTTAGAAACAATATCATAGTACACCAGCATCATTGATAACAGTATAAAACCAACCCAAAAAGTCACTTGCGGCATGAAAAACAGGCTTTCTCATTTTACAGTGAAGCACTGATAGCTTGTGACATGAATACCATTTTAATGATGTCAGAAGTAAGGATTCCATGTTACTGATTTTATTACTTTTTATGCTGCTGTGATATATATTGTTGTGAGAAAACACTATTGATATTGTGACTGTCACCTGCAGTCATCAGGTTTCTTTCTCAAGATCTTCTGCCTTTTGTAAGTCTTCTTTGTCCCCCCTCTGCTTTTCTCTTGTCCTTTCCTTTCTTGTCAACTAGTACTTTCACTTATTTTCTTTGTCCTCTCTTTCTGATATTTCTACCATTATTCTCAATAACCCCTGGTCTTCACTTTTCATGTCCCTATCCCCTGCTTGTAAAAACTAACTTGTCACTTTTGCACGGCTCATCATGTGTGTGAAATTGCCACAGAGCTAATGTAGCCCCTCTTTTTCTTTCTTGTGAAACAGCATCAAAGACAGCTTCCATGGGTATTTTTAACATGTTGAATACAGATGTTTTTAAAACTTACCTAAAATTTGTGAAGTTAAGATAATGGAACTCAGAAAAGTGTGGGAAAGTTACAACTTTTATAAAAGTCACTTAATCTGGCGCTGGTGATTGACTTGAGTTACGTACTCCGGTGATCGGGTATTATAAGACCGATCACTCACATAGAGCCACTGGAGATCGGGTCTTATATGACCCGATAACTCTTTTAAGAAAATTGCGATCAGGTCTTATAAAATCTGAGTGTGTTGCCTACAAAACTTTAAGCTGAGCACCAGGGTTGGGCATGTTCATGAAAAATGGGCAACTGCATTCTGTTCGCTGTTCAGTGCCAAAATGGGCAACTGCGTTCCGTTTTCTGTTCAGCTGAGGCTTTCAAATTCCATTCTGTTCACTTGTTCCACGCCTGAGGAACTTGGTTTTGATCTCCGTTCTGTTCCCCGCCAAAAATAGCAAGATTTTGCCGTGTACGTAACTGTTACTTGGTGATGAAGAACATGATACCATTTCATCCCTTCCTTTAATAAACCCTAAAAAAATAAATATAAAAAATATGAAAGGAAGGTCAAGTTAATATCATGCCAATATTACGATTTTCCTCTTTTCCCCTTTTTAATTTTCATGGGTAGGCCTACTTCCATGCCTCATGATAGTCTTACCAGAAGATGTGTGTTTTTACTATAATAAAAAGAATGGGACACTGTATGCCCCACATAAGCCGTAACGCAGGTTTCCCGTTTTCTGTTATATAATGAGTATAGGGCACTGTATGCCCATGATAGCCGTAACGCAGATTTTCTATTTTCTGCTATATAAGGAGTATGGGGCACTGTATGCATCACGACAGACTTAATAAGAAGTTTTTATCGACAGCGGTGAAGGTTAAAAGTGATCTCTTATACGACCAGATCACCAGCGGCTCTATAACTATAATGGTGATCGGGTCTTATAATTATATGACCCGACCACCTATGGGAGGGGGGCTGTGGTAAGAAACTTTAACTTATGGGTGGAATTGATTTATTTTTTTGAAGATCATGAAGAAAATGATTTTTAGGAAAAGCCACGAAATTTCAAATCTGAGAAGTGATTTTTAAGAGAATTACACCTATTTGAAGATGTCCCCGGGTTGTATAAGATCCAATCACCGCCGCATGGGTTAAGTACTCTGCTTTATTGCTCTTAAAAGGTTAAAAAAAAATACACAAAGCCAAAGATGTATTTTTACAGTTAACTTTTCTAATACAGAGTTTAGGAGTGTAATTTCCTTTTTAATTTTTTGCTTATTGAAACTTTTCTTTTTGAGCAAGAGAAGTGTGAGGAGGTGCCCTCAAACCGTGTGTTCTGATTGAAGACACCTATTAAATAATGCAATATAACAAACTATGCTGTAATAAAGTGTTGTGTGGAATGCAAGAGAATGATCTCACCAGTATTCAGGATACAGTATCCTGCAATATGAGTAAATGATGTACTGAATGGTTAGATCGAATGGAGCAGAGAAAACTGTATGTGCGCAGTGAACAGCTTAGATACATTTTTAACATTATAATCTTGGCTAGGATTTTAAATGAACAGACTGAGAAGCAATGTAAGATACATAGGGATGTAAAGATGCCAATTTTGTCATATTGTAGAAAATTTCCGAAAATCTAGTGCTTGGTTAATGTCAATGTCATTGTCAACTGCGTTTGATTAAAATATTCTGAGACAAAAACACTCAGACTAAAAATTATGTCTTTTTGGATAGTTTCTAAATATGTTGAGTGCATCTCGTGAACACTTTCAGATTTTTTTTTCCCAGTAAGTCAGTTTGCCTCAAAACAAAATATTTAGAAAACAAATTGTGCAACTCCATATTACTTTCTGTAAATTGTTATACTAACATTAAAATTGTTAATATCTAAGAAAATTTAACTCTTTAGGATGCTTCTCAGTTTTGTAACCCTCCCTGCTATTGCCCATGCTCATGGAAAGCCTTACCCATAGAGGTGACTGTACTGAATAATTATGGCCTTATTCAAATGGGCAAAGAAGCACAAGTCAGAATAGATAGACAGATGTAGTGTAATACTGCATGAAATCCAAAATGTTCATTACTTCTTACAAACTGAAGTGCAATAGAAGTACATGTAGTCTATATTAATATTAGACTGAATTTGGGAATGTCAGACAAATCTTTTCAGTGGAAAATATTTTGGGTCAATGATAACAGTATAACAGTGCAACATATCAAAACTGTGGTTGAATCTGAATTTTCTCTGTGTGTAAATCAATGACCTGTGCTTCTGGGTGCGCTAATAAACACAATGCAGTGACTAGTTGTCAGGAAAGAGAAGAAAATGTCATGTATTGTGATGGTTACCAAGCACTGGGATTGCCTAATGGCAGCAATGTATACATGCCTACCCTGGAAGGTTGGGATCAACTACTACACCTAGTGATGAAAATTTTCATGTGAATGGTGTTCATGGAAATTTTTTGTGCATAGATTGTGGGCCAGAGACACTGAAAAATTTTAGAAGCCTTTTGAATATCTTTAGGATAAACTTGGTGTAAAAATGACTTCCACTGTATGGGTAAAGATGTGCAACATGATGCGCTAAACTAATTTAAGTTCAGCAACTCAGTATCACCATGCCAGCATGTTTTCAGACTTGCAGTTGAAAGTAATCTTTGTAATTCATCTGATGATATGAATTGATCTACTGCGCTCACTTCTATGGCATGAAATAACCTTTGCCAATGCCTGTACTTGGAACTGTAGATGGAATGTTTTATAATCTTTTAATTTTATGAACAGTCATCATCAACAAGTTTGTTGCTGCAGGAGAAGGCTGTAATGGCATGAAAACGGCATGGTATTCAAGCTGAGAGACATTTAACATCATTATTATCATTTTAACCACCACCAACAGTCTACATTCCCATACATTCATATAAGCCAAAAGAACTGTTTATCTTTAAACAAATTTATTTACATTGGAACACACTCATCACAACATTCACAGGACCCATCATTAGATGAGATGGCCACACTACCAAAACAGAAAAACCTCTCTACTTGTGACTATATAGGGTGACATAATTTTATGCTTCTCAGTTAGTGCAAACCCCCACCCAGGATTCATGTCCATCTTAAACCATCAAAAGAAACATTCCTAATCTTCCATTCCTTACATCTACTGATGGTATTTTCACATCATCCAAGCTGTAGATTTGGGGATAGCAAGGTTAACTAATGAGTTGAAGTTGAAGCTTTTGCTTGTTCACAGAACAGAAAGTAGATAAAGGAAATATCAAATGACATTGACAGTATGATCACGCAGCCAGTTCTGGGGATATTTTGTAAAAAGTGTATTCAAGGGTACATGGCATCTAATTAAATTTTGCACTGCAACAAAAGAACTTACAAAGTGATTTGACAGTATTACACTGAAACCTCGTTATACCGCCAAGTAAGGGGCAAACAGAAAAATGGCGGTATAACGAGAATGGTGGTACAACGAAAATACCATGTAGAACAAGGGAAATAAGTAATTTACCAACATTGGACTGGCTATCATGTCTAAAGTAATGCAGTTATCTCCCTTTAAAACAATAGAGTTAAAAGCAAGAACTAAGGATTGGAAGCGTATATGTGTCAAGTTGGAGAATGATAAGAAAAGAAGTTGACTACTACACATTACACATCCGGGTCGGAGAATCACACGAGCGACAGGCCTACGTCATAGATCAATGTGTGCTGTTTGCATCGTACCCTGCGACCGGTGCGAACCAGTTGAAGCATCACCTCGCGCGCGCTTACGTTCGTTCGCAAACTCTCTAGGCCTATTGAGCGAGAGGAGATTGAACTGTGACCCGCCTTTCCCACTGCATGCCCCATCAGTAGGCCTATCAGGACTTCGCTTCCAAAAAGCGAAGAGTGTGTAGTAGGATTGGTGTTTGAGTAACAAGCACAGACTGTGGCGCCAAGTGATGTTCCGTCTGTTAGCTGGATTTAGGTAGAGGTGGGGAGTGGGGGTTAAATTTACGTTGGCGGTATAACGAGCAATATTTACTATACTCAAGTTATGAATGTAACAGTTAAACTGTTGGTGGATGGCGGTATAACGAGATTTTTAGTGACTTTATGTAGGTGTCAGATCCGTTCCACTGCGAAAAGCTGGCGGTATGCGGGAATGGCGGTATAACGGGTGGCGGTATAGGGAGGTTTCACTGTACTTCTCAATTTAAATTTATACATGTACATGACCTAGAGCTTGGTTTACCCATTTAACCCTTATCCGGCAATTACGGGCCTGAGAGGCCCGAAGATGCATGATTCTACCGTAACTATGTGAAAATGGACTGAAATGACTTGATGGGCCATGAAAGCCTCTACAAGCCTATTCTGTGCAATACAGCAAAAGTTGACATGCAAAGAAATAAAAGAAAAAATATATGAATTTTTTTCACACATACCCCCCCAAAATCAATTACGGGCTTGGGAGGCCCGGCACTATAATTGCTGTATTTCCTTTGATAAATCTCAGGTGAAGAATGGTTTTCTACACTTTTTTTTCTTTTCCTTTCTTTTCAGTGAAACTTTTCTTTCTCTTCTTTGTTTCTCAGGGGCAACTTTTTAGAATAAGAGGTTTAAAATTCTAATATGACTGACAGGAATGTGTTTGGTACTTTGCAAGCAGAATGCAATGTTGACAATAGTGATGATGATGAAGGTTCAGCTGTGTCTTCAAATTCAGAAGATGAATATGTGCAATCTGATGATACAGATTCAGAAGATATGCTTGAAGTAGATGATCTATCTGAGAGAATTGAAGAAGAAGAGGGAGAAGAATCTGATCCAGATGAAGAAAAGGAGCTGCCTGCTGCTGAAGGACGGAGACAGTATACTGCGAGGGATGATACTGTTTGGGAATGCACACCTCCGCCAAGAACCCGAGTACAAACACAAAATATTGTGCGCTCCCATGCTTAAGCTTAAGAACTTGCCTGGTGAAATAACTGATAGTGATATAGAGCAGGCCTTTCATCTGTATTTTCCAGACAGTGTGATAGACATAATAGTTACCCATACAAATAATGAAGCTGAGAGGGTGTATGAGAAAAAGGGAGGTGGGACCAAATGGCGGCCTATTGATAAAGCTGAAATTTGGGCCTACATAGGACTCATCATGGCAGCAGGTCATTTGAAACAAACAAGCTGTGGGGCAGAAGATATGGCTCTCCTATCTTTACAGCAACTATGCCTCATCTTACATATTTTTTTTTTGTTCTCTGTTTGAATGGTAACAGTTGTGCAAAGGTTAATTCTTTCATCCTCACTTTATTGAATGATAAATCAAAAGATAATTTGTTTTATCCTTACTTTCATTTCGACTGGAATTGCAAAGCAAAAGGTAACTGTTCTATTCTTTCATGTTTTTCTAGGATTCAATGAGCATCGAGGCGGTATTGAGAACATATCTGAGATACAAACCACACATCTTGTTTTTTACATAGGTTTATAGTACGGGCCTGCCAGGCCCGTAATCACCATTTGTGTTACAAAAAGTAATCACCAGATAAGGGTTAAACCAAATAGATCAGTATTTAGGTCTGGCCTTTAAATTTTAAAATTATATTCCCATAGAGATTGAAAACTTGACCTGTATAGTGTATGTCATGGCTGTGCCAGGAGCTGAGAAATTTACATAGGCTTCAAAGAATTAAATTAGATGTGAATAAGTGTAGGTCATTTTTCCTTAATTGTTTTTAAAATATCTCAAGTATGTAAATAATGCAGGGGTGTGGAGACATTTATTATCCTGGGGCTTTCAAACCATTGCATTTGTTGTATTTCGTGTGGCTGAAGAGTGAAACAGAATGCAATGCAAGTGTGGAGAAAGGCCAAATGACATTAAGAAAGAACTTTATTGCATATTTTTTTAGCTATGATTATGTACAAGATTTGATACTGAATTCTTGTGACAAGAAATTTGCACATTTCTATAAATTTCATTGTATTTCAAGTTGATGGATATATTGATTTTAGCCAATTGTTCACAGACTGACTGAGATGGAATTTAAAATATATAGTACTGGTATATGAAACCCATGAGACAAGTGTCTGGTTTGCATATGTGATAACTGTTTATTATGTTGTGAAGTCTTCTCATTCTATAAACTTGGTAACAGAAATGGCATGACCAATCATAATTTTCTTTGTCACTTATGAAATTCAGTTAGCCATAGTGGATCAAGATACAGTATCAGCATGCACTAAGTGCTGTATTATAGTCGAACCCTGTAACAGTGTAACACACACACACACTTTGGACTAAGCTTTTCATGGTATGTCATCAGAAGAATGTGTTATCTAGAGTGCTTTTTATAAGGAACTACACATTATAAAGAACTTCACATTGCTACAACAGCAAGATGAAGAGGTGAAGAAAAATGAGGAGCTGATCTAAACTACAGTACTTGAAAACAACAACCTGTGCAGACTTTCAAGGCAGTTTTGTTGTCTGCCATTTGTTTGATCGGACTATAACAAAATTTTAATGACGACAAAAATAAGTGTTGCAGTGCGCATGTCTGGCATTTTATAGCTCCTCTTTTATTGCATCCTCTTGCTTAATGAAACACATAAGAATACATGTCGTAATAAGATGACAGATGCCTGTGTGCATGCCTCATGTTTGTGTTTGTTAGTACTGTAGGCCTATTTACTTCTTAATGGTCTGAAATTTCTTGAAGTCCTTGAAGTGATAGCAGATAAATTGAAATACATTCAAGTCTGCGTCAGTTGAAATCGCTGGGACTGTCATAGGGAGTTTGAATTACCAGAATTCGAATTACAATTTTAACTGGCAAAGTACCCATATAGTCATGGTATTTTGATTCATGGTTACACCATGTCCACTGTAGGGCAAAATGTTAACAAGGTCAACCCCTTCCAGCCTTTTAAAAAAATTTTTGCAAGCCCTGAAAAAGGCTGTTTGGATTGTGCATGTATTTTCTAGACCTAGGTCTGTGATTGCACGCTACAGAAAACGTGTCTGAGATAAAAAAAAACAACAACAAAACGCAGAGGACGATCTAGATTCTATAATTTATTGCTTGCAGACTGCAAATAAACCACACAAGCAACACTAATTTTGCCTTATAGATGAATAAAAAGCAAGGGAAAACTTTCTGTAACTAAGAATAAACTGCAGCAGAGTAAACGATAACAGTAGATCTCTACTGGGTAGGCTGTATCCAGCTTTGAAATATTGACTGACATGACCAAAAATGCCGAAAGCATGCATCAAACTATCAAAATAAATGATTTGTAGGAAATTCAAATTTATTAAAATTTCGCCCTGTGATGGAGATGAATCAAAATATCATGGCTATACGAGTACATTCCTCGTTAAAATCGTAAATCCAATTCTGATTTCAAAAGCACTCTGAAGTCCCAGTGATTTCAACTAAAGTGCACTCCATTGTACATTCAGTCCCTTGCTAATTCATAGGAAAGTTGGAACTTGATTCAAAACGCACCGAATAAGAATGTGAACAACAAATTTATATATGACATCTAACTGCTTTTTGTTGTGGTGAGTAGTGTTCAAAAACAAGACCAACAAGACAATGGGACCATGAAGCAAGTAGTGCATTCTACAATCTATGGAATCTAGAATTGGAAAGTTCAGGCTTTTTTATCAAGTCCACTTGGCATCCCTGTCCATTTGACACAGTCTCCTTACACTGTAACATAAACAGCATTACTTGCAAAAGCATCATATATATAGTGTGCCTCCCACTAGTGCTGAATCCTCGCACTACGCTGTCGATCTTCACTTATTACCACAATTTAAGCTTTGAAATGACAAGTAAGAAATACAACATCCTAAATGGCTAACAAAGAAAGTTAAGTAGGCAAAAGACTGACATGCACTCCTATTCTCAATGTCTGATGACAATAAGAGCAATGTTATGTAATATACAAGTTGTTTCCTCTGGGAAATGGTTACTGTGAATTCTGATTGAAGTAAACTCTTTTCACCAGTCCTGTGTAGTTCACTGTAAGTTGATTGCACTGTTTAAAAAGGTGTAAAAATTGAGGCTTTGCAAAACATCTTCACCACAAGGAGAATTAAGATGAATTTTCCCTTATTTTTCATATACAGTGAAACCTCGTTATACCGCCAAGTAAGGGGCAAACGGAAAAATGGCGGTATAACGAGAATGGCGGTACAACGAAAATACCATATAGAACAAGGGAAATAAGTAATTTACCAACATTGGACTGGCTAACATGTCTTTTTTTTTTTTTTGGCTCAGATTCGGATGGCGAAACACATTTCTGCTGGCTATATGAATTATTCAAGAAAGAATAGAAAATAATAATCATTATAATCTAAAAGCCTAAACATATAATATGTACTATATACTGTACTGATATAATATAATATATAATATAATATAATATAATATGAGGCAATGCACTGACGCTGATTTTTATCTGGCTCTTTTGTTCATGTAGAGGTTCACTATGTATCGGACCTCAACAGTGGCTGGACGTAGTCCACAGAGTCCCTCTACTTATCCCTCGTCGTCAGCTACCAGCGGACCTTATTTTAAGTCATATATGAGCCATTCCTAAAACCTCAGCAGTGAAAGGGGGACAAGACACATATAAATTCAAAATTAGAAAATAACAGCAAAATCACTGAGTTTCATTAAAGTTTTAATGTATTTTCAGAAAATAATACTGTCCACGAAAGTGAAACAGGCATTGATGAGATAATAGGCCTTTATTGGTGAGGTGTCACAATCTTACGGATATAACTCTCATGACATAAGTGTCTCACTTAAGATCAAAATAACGGGAATTCTCCTAATTCCAGGCAAATCCCACAAGCATTCAGGGCATAAACATAATGTAAACACACAGAACGTTGTTCAAGATGAAAACATTCATATATGTGAGACATTTATGTCGTGAGAGTTATATCCATAAGACAGAATGACATACTCATTTTCTTACTAACCCAAATACTTGTGAGATCAGCTTTAATCATACATAATTACAGAAAGACCATTCACATAGTAAATACTGCAGCAAAATTTTTGGTTTATCAGTGCAAATATGCATTAAAATGAGCTTTGAAAAACAGTCTTATGGATACAACTCTCACGACAAAACCCCCATTTGAGAACAAGAAATTAGTTCAACTACATACAAGAAGTTTATTTGAACATCAGTGGATACAGCCAACTAGCTGCTATCATTTATTATCCTCAACCATACACACAAACTTTCACAACAAAATGGTGGACAGTGTGGGGTAATTACTGTATGACAATGTTTAGTGATGTGTTATATAACTTCTAAGTTATGCCTCAAACTCAAGTATTCTTGATTTGTTTTAAACACAAATTCCAAAACTGATCATGGCCAGTAACTTAATATGCAATTCTTCTTCTGATTCACATTGCACTGTTGTCTGTGTCTTTCTTTCCTCTCATCATCCCATTTTGCTCGAGCAGCCTTTTTCCTTTCACGCTCTCGCTCCCTGAACTGCTCATCAGTGGAATTTCTATTTCTGAAGTGAGCCTGGTACTCTGTTTTTACTTCTTGCGTCTTGAAGCATGGTCTTTCATCACAACCCGAAGTTTTCAATGGCCAAATGAGGGCAAAATTAAAAATAGCGCTGAAAAAATATTTCTGTTATTAATAAATTAACAGGATCATGGAACAAGGATGAAATTTAGCCAAAAATGCTGGGTCACCCAATTTGAGCAGGGATTTGAAAGGTGAATGGCAAAAAGGATTCAGTTTCAAAGTTGACTAGATTTAATGCTGTTTTATGCCTACAATGGAATCCTTGAAAAATAATGTATTTGCTTTTGGCATTTCTGTTCACAAGCCCCAAAATGTTTGGACACCGAAAACATCACTGGGTATTACATGTACAGTCGGTACGGAAGAACTTTTTGACTGCAGCAGTCAGCCTGCAGGCCATCGTACGTGTATTAGAAGCAACGATCAAACTGAAGGCCATCCGGATCACACAAGCACACAAATAATTTCCTGCCAAACGAAGCCATGTATGTGGTAAAAAAAAAAACAACTGGCTTTAAAGAGGAGTGAGCTTTCATACACAAATATGTTGGAGGAGATAAGAGCATTTCCCGAGGACTTCAACAATTTCATGAGCATGGACGAAGAGACTTATTTACATTATCTCTCATATCGCCATTGATTGCTAAGCAATAAACACTGATGCGAGCCGCTATAAACTGTTTACAAAATTCAACGTTTTTCATAGGCCTTTTCTCTTTAAAACTTATTGCTATAGTCTTTTGATTTAACTTTCCATAAACAGTCAGTAGAACGATAGATTTCGATGCACCACGTCGCCAAAATAGAATAAAAAGGTCTACAATGCAAAGACAGCACGTGCACAAATCTTCGCTAGACGTATACCGAGACAATGACACGGATCATCAATGTCAACACAAGAACACCAGGCCAAGCCCTACACAATGACAGAAATTGGCACTTTTTAAAAACTTTTAAATAAAGTAATAAAACAAATTACTCGTGAGTCATTTTGTTAATTTTGATATATGCTGATTCCGAATTTGATATTATTTTTACGCTAGGATGTCATTTTCAATAAGTTTGTAAATGGGCATTTATCACCGGCGGAGAAAACTTCAAAGACATGCCGCCTCCTCCTCCCGGCAGACAGTTCGGACGCCAAAAGATCAGGCGCTGCCTGATTTTCTGCCTTTGAGGACGGACTGCAGGACTGACTGACGATTTCAGCCAGTTTTCTTATTACACGTTAACTGAAGCTCAGCCGAAGTCCAGAATTCCCTCCGTACCGACTGAATATTTAAAGCTAGATCTAGTCTCTCATACCTCTGATTATATTGACTTGGCATGAGGCCATACTTCTGAATTTAAAATTAACAGATTTATATAGACTTTGGCTTTAACTATCATAAGCTCACTTTGATCCAGGTGGACATAACATTCACAACAAACGCACAGATGCGAACATAACGTTCACAACAAGGGCACAGAGATGGACATAACGTTCACGACAAAGACTGTGTCGTGAATTGCCATTATTTTCTCCCCCAGTTGAACATCAATCGGCTTCTTAGTCACATGAGCACAACAAAGAGAAGTGCGCGGCTGCTTATGCCACAGAAAATGCACAAGAGACTAGTCTGCGTCTGCAGAAACATGAAAATTACACAAAATGTGTGCCGGATATAACGTTTCACACAATTTTCTTACGGACACAAGCCGTAAATCATTCACGACAGAGAAATACTTACGTCTTGAGCGACCAGGGTGGAGTCAAAGCCTCGTGGGATGCCATCATTTCAACGTGTGCCGTGTTTACTTCCATTTCAACAAACGGGTTTCGGTGACTAGGCAATTTTAGTATCGAAAATTAACGCGTATTACGGACATAACGATCTCACGACAGACATCATTGGTGATCGTAAAGCATCGTTTGCCGCGATTTTCAGCCCCAAATTATGCCTTTGCTGTACTGAAAACTCCTTGTAAACATCTTAACTTCGTAAAAGCAATGCATTTTTTTCTTCTGATCCTTTCATACGCCTGCACCATGGACTAACGTGAAGTAGTATATTTTCACGACAAGCGTTATATCCGGTCGGTCAAATTTAAAGTGACCCCCACGCTGGTTACACCTTGGATTAAAGATCCAAACCAGTCTCAAAATGTCCGTTGAACCTTCCCTGTTATGTGACAAATCACAACTGTTTAGCCACTTGTATTACAGCGTCTTGCAATTGGCATCAAATCACCCTTCCAAAAAATGTCCCCCTTGAGCTGCTTGAAAAAACAAAAAAACAGCAATATTTTCTTTAAAAAATTGAATACTACTTTCCCCAACTACCTAATTTTTCTACTGGTTTATCTGTGACCTTCGCAGGATCCAATTATACCAAATATGTTTGATTTTCCGTGTCCTGTCTCTATGAAATCAGCTGTAAAGAGTATCGTACCTATGAAGGACGAACTTTTAGGAAAGGCTCATATATGTTAGATACATATTGATGCGCTTTATTGAACTGATTCATCGGGTACTTTGGAGTCCACTGTGTATCGGACCTCAACTGTGGCTGGACTTAGTTCCACAGAGACACTCACTGACCTCATGTTGTCAGCTGCTGGCGGACCTAACTTGAGCCAAACTATAGCAGCAGACGGTGAACTCAGTTTGTACTTAGTGGCGCATGGGTAGCCATATTCATTATGTGAACTCAGCTGCTTTAGGAGCTCTCTGTGTATCGGACCTCAACGATAGCAGGTCTTGGTTACCAGGGACACTCACTGGCCTCATTTCAGCAAAAGGCAGAAATTTATAAGAGAACTAATGATGAAAAAATTTATACTAGAATAGGAAAATCAAAATAAAAAGATATGAGATGGGGTAAAATAAGTGGATAAGTACGTTATAAATAAATACAATATTGAAATTTATTAAAGCATAAAAAAAAGGCCAGGTGCTTTGGCACAGTGAAATTGTGTCTATCTTCGCTTCCCTTTCATCATAGCCCCTTTTTTTTTTTTTTAAATGGCGGTTTTCATTCACACAGTCACTCACACAATCATTCACACGAACAGTATTAGCATAGCTCGCAAATTATGGGTTCATTACCAATGGTAATAAGCCTAATACTATAATCTCAAAGAGCATTCCATTTCAAATATTAGGAAAATGTTATTTATTTTGCCATACTTTAGTTTACTGATACACAGTTTTGCAATTAATATGATATGATTTATATGTTTTATAACATTACAAGGAAGCTGTGGGAACTGCTGCCTTGTTATACCAAACAGCACAAGTTCCTCATTACTTTGTAGAGAACATCCATATTTATTATTTATGACCTGGAAAATGTGGTCCCAAAAGGGTTTTATTCTTTGGCAGTGGTAGAAGAAATGTTCTATAAAATCTCTCACCTGACAGGAATCACAGTTNGTGAACTCAGTTTGTACTTAGTGGCGCATGGGTAGCCATATTCATTATGTGAACTCAGCTGCTTTAGGAGCTCTCTGTGTATCGGACCTCAACGATAGCAGGTCTTGGTTACCAGAGACACTCACTGGCCTCATTTTAGTAAAAGACAGAAATTTATAAGAGAACTAATGATGAAAAAATTTATACTAGAATAGGAAAATCAAAATAAAAAGATATGAGATGGGGTAAAATAAGTGGATAAGTATGTTATAAATAAATACAATATTGAAATTTATTAAAGCATAAAAGAAAGGCCAGGTGCTTTGGCACAGTGAAATTGTGTCTATCTTCGCTTCCCTTTCATCATAACCCCCTTTTTTTTTTTTTTAATGGCGGTTTTCATTCACACAGTCACTCACACAATCATTCACACGAACAGTATTAGCATAGCTCGCAAATTATGGGTTCATTACCAATGGTAATAAGCCTAATACTATAATCTCAAAGAGCATTCCATTTCAAATATTACGAAAATCTTATTTATTTTGCCATACTTTAATTTACTGATACACAGTTTTGCAATTAATATGATATGATTTATATGTTTTATAACATTACAAGGAAGCTGTGGGAACTGCTGCCTTGTTATACCAAACAGCACAAGTTCCTCATTATTTTGTAGAGAACATCCATATTTATTATTTATGACCTGGAAAATGTAGTCCCAAAAGGGTTTTATTCTTTGGCAGTGGTAGAAGAAATGTTCTATAAAATCTCTCACCTGACAGGAATCACAATTTTCGGAGGGTCTAATCTTCATTCAATTCAACAGAATATTAGTGGGATATATATTGTGAAGGATTTTAAAATGTAAGAGCCGAAGCCTACTTTCTTGTGTGGTTTCTGCAGCTGTCCCAAAGAAGGGAGAGATATCAATACCATATTTTCTGTCCCAAATGGTTGGATTTTTGGTGTTGACCAGGATTTTTCTTATTTCCTTGTTTGATTTACTGAAAAATGCAGATACATGTTCTGGGAGATCAGGCTAACATGTCTAAAATAATGCAGTTATCTCCCTTTAAAACAATAGCGTTAAAATCAAAAACAAGCAAGAACTAAGGATTGGAAGCGTCTGTGTCAAGTTGGAGAATGATAAGAAAAGAAGTTGACTACTACACATTACACATCCGGGTCGGAGAATCACACGAGCGCTAGGCCTACGTCATAGAGTCATAGATCAATGTGTGCTGTTTGCATCGTACCCCGCGACCAGTGCGAACCAGTTGAAGCATCACCGCGAGCGTGCTTACGTTCGTTCGCAAACTCTCTGGGCCTAGGCCTATTGAGCGAGAGGAGATTGAACTGTGACCCGCCTTTCCCACTGCATGCCCCATCAGTAGGCCTATCAGGACTTCGCTTCCAAAAAGCGAAGAGTGTGTAGTAGGATTGGTGTTTGAGTAACAAGCACAGACTGTGGCGCCAACTGATGCTCCGTCTATTAGCTGGATTTAGGTAGAAGTGGGGAGTGGGGGTTAAATTTACGTTGGCGGTATAACGAGCATTATTTACTATACTCAAGTTATGAATGTAATAGTCAAACTGTTGGCGGATGGTGGTCTAATGAGATTTTTAGTGACTTTGTATAGGTGTCAGATCCGTTCCATGGCGAAAAGCTGGCGGTATGCGGGAATGGTGGTATAACGGGTGGCGGTATAGCGAGGTTTCACTGTATAGTTGACAGCAGTCATCATAAAGGAAGTAACATCAACTTTATAAACTGATTTCTTTTTTACGAGCACAATGCTGTGTAAGAGATTCTCATAAATGAAAATTGCTGCCACAAAAGACTACAGCAGGTCTTTGGATGCCATTGACAACATAAGCGGCAGGGATTTTGCTGTTTAACAAACTGCTATGAAATACCAGACCACTGTAATGAGGTGTAAAACACATTTCCATGTCTATCAAGTGCACATAACAATGCTGTTTTATGTACATTAGAGGCTAACCGACCAAGGGTGATAATGTCTGAACAAGGTAACTCTTCATGTTGGCTTTTGCAGATGGCGATATAGTGAGAGTGGAATCTTGCTGGATCACCTGCAGATAAACAAAAGAAATCTATACTATAAGCGACAGAAACGGACAACAATAAAAAAACTTGTGAATTCCTATATGTCAGCCCCTCCTGATACTGACTTAGAACTATAATCAGAATAATGCAACTCAGTACAGTTGAATCTCATGAACTCTAAGTTAAGGACTCCTCAGAAATTAAAGTACAGTTCAGCCCACTTAATACGAATATGCTTTATTTTTATATCTAAAAATGGATACTGAATACAGTATATTTGGTCCCAATTTTCTTCTCGATGTTTCTAGTAATTGTTTTCGGCCAATATGTACATGCTAATATGTAAAACCGCTTCACAAGGATGGCTTTTGCATCCCACCAGTCTCTTTAAAATGCTGATTTATATGTAGTTAGTACATTTATGGTCATTTCATTACCATGCCAGTGACCAGTAGGTCTATGACTATATTGCTAAAACAAATTGCTACTAAAATTGCCACCATTGCCATATTGTGTGTCAAAATCCTTTGGTGTTCCTCCTTTGACCCCCTCCTCTTCTAGATACAGTAGGTAGTTTTGTAAACATGGATTTTCTTAAAACTTAAAGGATACTCTAGTTTAGTTTAGTACAGTGAAACTCGAATATAACGAGCACGGATAAAACGAGTTCTCGCATGTACCGAGCAAAATGAAAATCCCCGGTTTTTTTCCTTCTTTGTAATAGTAAACTTGCCTTTCATATAACGAACACAAAATCCGCTAAACGCGGCCCTAATGAGGTAACCGACCTGCAATTAAGCCCTCGCAACCCTTTCGTCCGCAATAAAACTTTTAGCGGCGAGGAACTCGAACGTTCAGGCTACATAACAATTGCCAACAATAGGCAAGTCTTGCTGTCTCGCTTATGTCGGCCTACTTTACCGGTAGGATTACCGGTACAAACTAGTTGCGCAGTAGGCCAAGAAGCGGGGTAGGGAAGGATGCGGTGGAGATGTGACCATGCGACGGGTGGAAGATGGGATTGATAATGATATGCTCGGCTAATGATCGGCCAAGCCTGTTGTTTAGACCAATCATTGCACTAGGCAATTTTGATTTCAATCATAACAATCGCAGAAACAGTGATTTCGATCGGTCAGTCATTCGTTTCTCGACTCTCAACATTTGCATTGCTTTGTTTACACCTGTCAATGATGGAATCAAGGAAAAGAAAATGTCTGTCCTTCGAACAAAACTAAAAATAATCGAAGAAGTCGAGAGAAAGCAGAAGAGCAAGGCAGAAATCTGTCGTGAAAACGGCATCACAACAAGCACACTTTCAACATTTTTAAAGGACAGCGACAAAATCAGAGCCGCAGTTGAGAAGGGCAGCCTGAATCACAAGAGACAGCGACCATCGGCGTATGATGATGTAGATAAGGCGCTGCTTATCTGGTTCAAGCAAGCCAAAAGTAAAGATGTTCCGATATTGGGACCAGTTTTACTCGAGAAAGGCGACTTAGACTTACAGGGCTAGACTGCTCAATCAGCCCGCGACGTCTCCTGCCACTATTAAAACATGGTGGTACCTGGCCACGCCGTGGGGCCCCCGGGTTTGTGGCAAACTTGTGGCATGCTGGCATGTTTACCTGGGTGACCCCTGGGTAGACAAGGCGCTTCCGCTCTACCCGCAGCGAGCAGTCTAGCCATGTTAGATCTAGTATGGGTGTCCCTGATACTACTGACAGTTTTTACATGATTTTCGGTGGACCATGCTGACAGTTTTTACATGATTTTCGGTGGACCATGCATGTAACGAGCCATCGGTTCTAACGAGCACCAACGGTCGGTCCTGACAACCTCGTTATATCCGAGTTTCACTGTAATTGTTGAACATATTTCCATTATGTGCACTGTTTACTTCATAGTGATGAACCATGCTAATAATCACATGTATTTCAAATAATCGATGATCAAATTAGGTCGATTAGACTGTAGTTATTAACACAAATTCTTAGAATAATTGCAATCACTACAAAACATAAATCCATAGACTCAACAGACTGTATTTTGTAGAAAACAATAAGGCAAACTGGTAATAGTTTCGTTCTTCCTTCTATTTGGAATCCCTCCATAAAGTCAGCTCATGGCTTATGAAGCTTTCACGTGTGTATGCAGTGATATCTTAAATCTAATGTGTTAATTGTCTATTCTGGCAGGCCAGTTTCACTGTGGAATGGCTTTGGTAGGGAGGAAAAGAAATGGTCTGTGACACTGGACTTGGCAAAGTCAGTCATATATAATTCTTAATTATGTACCACAACAAACCTGGATAAACAAGGAAATCCCCTCCAAATTTTGAACCTGACGTTAAGTAGAATCCTTTCTCCCACAAGTCCTTGAAAACTTGATATCTCAGCAGTTCTCTCTCTGTCACAGGATAAATCCAATCATGGCAAGGGCGAACGCTCTGTTTCCATGGATTCTCTGCATGGAATAAAAGAACAGTCTGCTTTAGTAAGCACAAATATATTTCCCATCAGTCAGTGACATATCTCGTACACCAGGGGCTTGCCTGAAAGTTCTTGTGAAGAAGTGGTCCTTTTCTGCAACTTTGTGCCACATAACAGTTTAGCCACACCTAAACCTCACTGACCTCAAGGATTACTAAATCAGGTAAAAATAACTGTAAATATAACTGAACAAGCATAATCCATCCCCCACCCTCCCCCAACACACACACCCTGAACATCACAGCCACAGGTTGCCAATTTTAAGGCTTTGCCCTGACATTTCAGATATCCAGGAACTCAGATACATTCTGCAAATTGGGTGCAAATTTTACTGAATTAGGCCTAGATTTCTTCTACCACGGTAACAATATTGCACAGCAGGATTATGGTGCCATACAAATATTCTTCTCTCTACAACATTAACAAAAACATGACATAGTGATATCACAAAGTAATGAAACTACCAGTTAAAATCAGTTTTTGTTGTTCAAGTGCTATTGTGACAATGTTCTTATTTAAAAGTCTGTGAACCTTCTCGGATATCAAGCTTCATGTTTATTTCAATTGTAGGCCCTTGGCCAGACATTTCACATCACATAAAACAATATCCAAAGCCAACAAAAAAAAAAAAAAAAAACAANAAAAAAAAAGACAAAAATTTACAAAGAAAGAAAGAAATATCAGATTGATAAAACAACGAAGAGAAGAAAAATGGGGACCAATAGTAATGGACCCAGTATCCTGGTGGACATGCGAAGTGTTTTTTTAATTTAAATAATATGAATGATAATAGTAACACTTGGTCTTTATGTAAAGAATTCCAATGACAATCAACTCTACTTTCAGTTTCAGGTGTTTTGCAATTGCCCCCCTTCGTTGCTATGGAAACACCAATTGTTAGGCCGCCATATTGGAAAATATGCATAACATTGAACCCTTCGATCTGGAGAACAACAGATGGTAGGATACTGTTTTTTTTTCCATTTGAAATATCACTTTATTTAAAATAGAATGTCACAGGCTTTTTTTTTATTTCTTGGATCGATTTTAAAATTTTTTAAAAAAAAATGTCATGAAAAAACATTGAAAGAAATTTTGAGAACTTTCAACTTTAAAAATTCATAAAAGATAAAAAAACATAAGATATCAAAAAAACCCTGTGGCAATCTCAAAGCACAGGCATGGATAGTTGCTATGCAAAATTTTATGTAAATTGGACCAGAAAAAAGTCAGATCAAAGGAATAGAGTGACGAAAACTGTGATTTTGAGATAATTAATGATAAAGAATACCAAACAGATGCATCTGAGACAGGGTGACCATTTCCTTTTGGATCAAAATAAACTTTTTGAGACAGGTATCATGAAAATAACTTCAGGATTCGATAAAGGACATGTTGCCGTTCAAGAAACTGCCCTCAACTCATTTTATCCAATTTTACCCCTACGCGGTGCCGCACTTGCTCTTAAGGATAATCCTGCCTAGCACAACACTTTTGAGAGAGTGGCACAAAAATTTTGAGTTGGACAGGTGAATTTCATGTTTAACAACATGGGAAAAATCATTTATATTACAGAAAATTACCTGTGAAAACTTGTACCAAGGTATGTTTCTCCGAGGTTTCCCCAGAGCTGGAGATAATATCATCAACCGTCAACAGATCGGCTTCATCTTCCTCTTCTTCATTTTCCCTTTCATCTTTATCTTTTCCATTGTTACTTTTATCTCTTTTACTGGAAGACATTTTTATTTTTTTTGCCCCACTCCGTCCATCTGACTTGGATGTCTGACCTTCACCATCCTTAGTTTCTTCTTCCAGATGCTTTTTCTTTTTTGCCTTTATGCCAGCAATTATTTCTCCCAGGCGTTGTCTCACTTCATCTTTCCGGCTTTCTTTATACAACTTTTGCTGAAATTTAATATTCAAGGTTAATGAGTCATGTGCACAAAGCAAAATTAAAAATATTTGAATCCTACCACTTACATCCATAATATTGAGGGGTGCCTGCACAAATACTGTCAGAAAGCTCTCTCTTTTCAATACACCGTTTTGTAATTAATACTATTGTCTCAGTTAATTCTCATCTGTTATGTCTTTTCTTTGTCTATGGCTGTTCCAAATTGATGCAACAAACAGCATGAGCAAGATGATTACAGTTGTTCTATTTGTTTTTTCAAAATTTAAATGTGTTTTTCTGATTCAACTGATATACACTGTATTACATATTTTAAAAGGACATCTGGAATCGTACCTGAAGAAAACAAACAAAACAGGCACACATATGGAATTAACATTTGGATTTGGTAACTCTGTTTTAGAATAATAAATGAGGATAACTGTAAAGCAATAAAAAGAACTTTCCTGTGGGCTGCTTAAGTAAGAACGGGTTATTTTCAAAACAGCATGTCAGACATCACCTGTTGTCACGCCCTTATCAAATAAAAAATGTGATGCACCAAATGCCACGATATGGGTACAGGTGATCCACATGGGGCAATAAAAGTGTCACCCTTTGCTGGAAGATAATTGTTTCACACCATTTGTCAATTCCTGCCTGTGTGGGCTAACAAAAGAAGTTCCTGAACTTGTGCACTTTGTCGTCACACAGTGATGTCTAACCCACGATACGACAATAGCAGCATGTCTTCTCCAGGCTGTCCAAGGCACTTGTGTAACATTACTTTCCATTTGATGAATGTGCGATAGAGTTTTGGTGATGGTGGAATCCAACAAGACTTCTCCATGTAAATTGGAATTTTGTTGTCACATTTGTTTTTATAGTAATGTTCCACACATACAAACTCTGTTTGTGACGTCCAACACAGTTTTCCAGTTTATGTTCAGCTTGTTTCTTGTTTTTGTAGTTATGTTCATAACCTAGACTAATTTGCGAAAACGCATTCTCCAAGATAAAGCAATGAAATACAGAAATAAACAAAAGCTATTTACAATGACATTTGTTGCTATCATTCAAATTTCAACAATTGTGATGACGTTATCTGTCTGTAGAACCACATAAAATAAATGCAGTAAGTGTATCAAATCAAAAGAGTGTGAATGCATTGCCAGAGTACCATGCATTCTGGGCGTACGTCATACATAATGGACTGTAAATTATAGCCCTAGGCAGTCCACGTCATAATACAATACGTTTGACATTTCACTGTGGACCGTGTGACCTCCAACAACAGGCCGGAGACGGTATAGCTATGATATGCTGTCTTGCCTCAGGGTTGGTGTACTGGCGATCATAGTCGAGAACTAAGGCCTATGTCTTCTGCTTGCCTAGGATCTAGATCAAAGGCTGATTGTATCTCCACAAAATTTGATGAATTTATTTGATGTCTTATGAAACTCTTCTAGTTCTTTTAATGGCATTCCTGCTTTAATGAACTCTGGCTTTGAATCTCTTTTTTTTTTTTTTTGAAATAGGAAGAAGTCACAGAGAACATAATGAGGAAGGAAAGCTGGACATTCAAAGCCAAACCCAAAGACCAATGCAGAAAGATACACAGTGCTGTGCCCCTCCCCACTTTTTGTTGTTTTGTTTTGTTTTTTGTATCTCTGTTCTTCTTCACCGGCATTGGTGAGTTGTCGCCGTGTGTTAGCGAGCATGACAACATAACTGCAGATGTCACATGGACGACTCTGTCGCGTGTGATGTACTCACTTGTCCCATGCACACCTACATTTTCCCAGACACCCAACTGCTTTTCTCTGTTGGTAAACAGAAGTTTTGCAATGGTTTCTCTGGATTATCACAATACTGAAATTTTAATTTCAGAATTAAAGAACAGGCCCGCGATATAGGATCCAACAACTTTGTTTTGACATTCGAAAATAGTTAAAGAATTTCGATTCATCTTGACTTAAATCTTCATATAGGGTATAAAAAGAGCCCCTTGGCAAGCAGGTACTCACTACAGGATGCACCCACCATCTACGATTATATTTTTTTCTCAAGAGTTTTCTCATAACATAGACAAAAACCACCCTCTTTTTTTAATCGTCCATCTTTCTAATGAAAATATGACACCGGTCATGAGCGACATGCCACAAAAAAATGTTGATCGTTTAACATGCCCACACCTAACATCGGGCATACTGGTAGCTAAGCTGACGGGGCAACGAAGAACATTCGTGTGACATGGCCCTAAGTGCGGTTGTTGAAGATGGCTATGTGGTTTATGTAACTGAACATGGACTCAACTGTCAGGTCATGTCACAAGAGAAAAGCACTGCTCAACTAGTCAGCGTGGAATTTTTGTCTATTTCACTGTGATAAGTACTATATAATTGTCAAAACATGATAGGTCTGATCTATGGCTGTGGCAAGAGAGCTGTAAGTAGTACCAGTATTTAGTTTATTTAGAATGCAAGGCTACTTGTGTACAGGAGTTTCCAAGGAGACAGTGGCCTGAGTGACATCATCGCAGTTGGTTCTTGTTTCTGAGTCAGCCATTCCTCTCTCAGTCCGACTGGTATTTTCTTTATCAAATTTCTTCATTACGCTGGTAGCTACCTGCATTTGGGAAGTTGGGTAGGACAGTTCGAGTTACAAAATAACTTGACCGCATATCTGGCTTTAATAAGTGCAATGCTAAAATCTTGTTAGTCTCTTTAAGATGCTCATTTACATGTGTTTAGTATGTACAGACATTTCATTACCGCATCAGCCCACCAAAGGCCAATTATACAGTGTAAATGTATAACAGCGTGCATAAGCAAGGTCACCGTGACCAAAGCAAACAATAAAGTATTGCTGCTTCACAAGGCACACTAATTTTTCTAGAGGGATATTACATTTTACTGCTCACACCAAGCTGGTCATTCCCCCTCCCCTTGTTGCCGCCAAACTGCCTCATTTGCATGTCAGAATCCTTCGTTCTTCTACTGTTGTTGCCAGCTGCCACCGTCTAAACAAGTGGCACCTTTCTTGTGGACTTAGCATCCCAACACTGGAGCAATTACAATTTCCAAATGATGTCAACACAGAGGTGCAAAACTGTAAAACTAACATACAGGGTAGGTCTTTATGAGCAGCTCATCATACAACAGATCATGTCCTATCAAGATGTGTTGCTGTCGTAAATGATGTTTCATTATTGTTGCTGTTGTAAGTAGCAGTAAAGCGGGAGGAGGGGAGAGGATGGGCACATCCACTTTGGATGCAAATGATGAAGACAGAGAAAGAGGGGAAGGGAAGCAAAAGGGAGAAAGACAGGACAGCCAAAAAGGTAGGGTAAAACTGAAATAAATAAGGAAAAGAAAGAAATTAAATATTGACAGTAAAAGGCTATCTTGTTGGACGGAAAAGGTGGTGGAGGTGGGAGGAGGAAGGAGCTCACTATGCTTGATTTCAGAGGCAAAGAGAAGGAAGGCGCCAGCTATTACCTTCTCAGCATGATTATACCGTTGTTTTGCAGCTAGCCATGGTTGGTTTAGTTTCTGTTTGTGTCTACAGTTCAGTCTTTTATCATTTCCACTTTCCATCACTGGTATGTTAATGTGTGCTCTGTCTCATAGTGTACTCATTATCCATGCTTCATTGTGTTATATTTAATATGCCTTATGTCATTCACTGAAACTTTTTGTTGTACCCTTTCTTTAAATATGAAAGTTAATTGTATTTGACTACCTGAAGTTCCACACACATTCTGAAAACTCTGACACTGAAATTCAGTTGAAGATCATTCATGACATTCCTTAAAATAATTTCCTCTTCAGGTCTCACACAATGGGATCATGTCTGACAAGAATTCATACCTGAATCTTAAAGTTGGTTGCTCTCACATTTTTGAAGGCTGCTTCTCGAAGTTTCATTGCCTTGTTTGAAACAAGCTCTTCTGTAACAACAATAGCCGCATCTAGACAAACAGAAAATCCATAATATTAATCACACTGCACTGTTCTCTGAGTATTCCATCCATAAATAATTAAATTCAAGCAAAGAAACTGACACAGCACTAACAGATCTACACAACCAATATGATTTACTCTCATGCCTGTTGTAGACCTTAGTTATGGCATGTTGCTTGAATGACTTTTAGTTGTCCTAAGTGGTTACCACTGTTTAGAAAGGGGCATTATACAGTGAAGGATGGAAATATTCAGCCTGCAACATTGTACAGGGATACCAAGTGCTTGTGTTATTTTTGGTCACAACTTTTCTTCTTATTTCTAGCAATCATTTCCAGTAATAGGTACAGACTTATGCTGTATATCCATACTCATTGATTCATCCCATCACTTCATTTAATTAAGTTGGTAGTATGCACAACATGCAGCCTTGAGCCCTCACAAGTGAAACAGGTTATTGTTGGAGATATGACAGTCTTGAGATCAACCACAAATAACCTTTTGTCCTGTTTTCATCTGTCCCATTAGCTGAATTTTGTTTTTCTTTTTTTCTGGACACAAGAATAAATTACCAAGTTCATCAAAGTAAGGGTAGAGAAAACTATTAAGCATATTCCTCCTCCACTTCTTCCCCTACTTTTCTCTCTCAATCTCTCCCCTTGTGTGTACAGGTATCCAAAGGTTCCGGAACCTTTCCTCTCATCTCTCTGTTAACACTGTTCACACAATCTCTTCCACTGCATGCTCTCATTCAAAACTCAGAACTGTTTTGTTCATTATTGAAAGTACTCTGGATAACTCAAAACTTCTTAACAGCTTGGTCTGAAGAGTGGGTGTGTTGTCAGGGTCTGACTACTACTATGTAGCCTAACTTACGTACATAAGTAAAGGACCTGTGTGTTATTGTCTCAAAAAATTTATTACATTACTGTGGTTTACATAACGAGAAACAAGTAATAACTAATCTGGCACAAAATAATCCAGAATTGAACACACAGTTAATTTTGTATAAATTTTTGAAATGATATACTGTAGTGAATGCATTACGCACCAATTTCAAGGTCTCATTTAGTTTTATTTTCAATATTTCATATTATCACTATGTGTTTCATATAAAAGAGCTTAAATTTATATGTATTCTGAAATTAAAAATATCTGACTTGAACTTCAGATAGGTTTCATATGACTACTCTGAAAACAGGATTTTTCCTGTTTTCAAAAGTGTAAAAAGAATGTGGAAATCTCAGATTGGCATAACTTCCTTTCAAATTGTTCTACAATGATGGTTCTGGTATCAAAGTAATCAGGAACAACAGTTCTCTTCAGTGATATCATCAGAGATGGATTATGAATAAATTCAATTTGGGTTTAGAGTGGCTACTCACATAGCAATGTTATTATATACAGTAGTAGATACTAGTCAAAGCACCCGCAAATTTGCGGGGTTATTGTCTGAAGCAAACGAACAAACTACTACTGCAGCATTTATACTGCTTCTCTTTTGTTATTTATTATGCTCAAACACGTCCTTGTATGTCAACATTATTATATACATTTATTGGTTAAACTGAGAAAATATATAATACACCAAACGACTTTTATTGGCGCCAGCCTCCTTAAAAACCCGCCATATTCAAGGAATTGGGCCTCAAGTAAGTTGGCTGCAGACACCACAATAGGCTACGCAAAAAAAAGTGACATCATGCGCATATGGATGTCATAGTTAAAAAATGAAGCCGGCCACTCGGATGTGGGAAAATCCATTTTATATAAATTCGGGGGTAGAAGATGAACCATCACTGACAAAAAAAGACCATCTGCACAGAATTTGTGACTTAAACAGCAAATCTGAGCAAAATCAATTGAGAAATAAACTCACACTGCTGTGTACAAAGAAAAGCTCATTTTTAAAATAATATGATTAAGTCATCACTAATAAAATGGCAAGCATAAAGTACAGAAATGGCATTCTAAATACAGTATGAAAACCTACTCTGCAAATTGAAGCCTCAACACCAACAGAATTTCAAAAAGATGCATAAAATAGCTACAAGGCCTTCTATAATTGGCCTGTGACACTTCTATACATGGCCTGTGACCAAGAGGAAGCAAGACTATGAATTGGAATACACATGTATGAGTTCTTGCTCTTCATAAAAATGATTAGTCTAATGTGAACTCTGCTTAATGGGACAATATTTTAATGATCTTTTCAAGTTCTCATTAAGTGGACTCAGTTGTTCAATCCCATGTAGATACACTACGAATTAAAAACACAGCACACTAAAAATACAGGAAGACAGCTGTGTTTTGAGGTCAAAATAAAGACAAAACTCTATCTCACCAATATCCACCAAAAGCTTTGCTTCCTCAGGCATAAGCTGTAACGGAAGCCCCAACTGATTGTTCTGCCGAGGAGCTCGAGGCAAACAGCCTATTAATTTACCAACAATTCGACACTCTTCCCGCAGCATTTGAACATCTGAAAGAAACAAAACTCTGTGTTTAAATTTCTGAGGCCAAGACAGTTGATGGTCAAAATATATTTGTCTGCAATAACACTGTACATTCTTTGTACTGAAATGCAACATGACACTGTAAAAAGCATACATAATTCATGTTTGGATTCGGAAGCACAAAGTTTGGGATTATCAAAGAGATTTATATAAGTGGTAAATAGTGTTCCTATGTGATGAGTTCAGTTAAATGAAATTTCTGATTTCCTGGAGTTTGAATTAATGAGATATACAACTTAAGTTTACCCACAAAATCATCTTGGAATAGTGGAATACTTGCATTTTAGGCAAACTGTGTAATTGGAACATCAATGGTCATATCAAATACAGGATATTAGGAGCATATTTTAAAGATTTCTCTCTACAAACACTTTTAAGATCTACACTTTCTAAGTGTTGTTGAGCTCCTTCTGGAGAAACTGATTTTTAAACAAAACATCACTATCTAGTAAAGAGAGGATCTGAAATAAGACATATTGCAATGGGTTGACATTCAATCAGGCTTTTTTAAAAATATGGCCTTGTATTAGATTACCAGGAAACTGAGACCTGAAAGTAACCGAAATCAAACTATATTCAACTAAGTGATCAAATCCACTTAATTTGATATTGGATTAATCAATTTTCTCTTAATTTGACTGGAAATGAACTTAAAGTTTTTTCCTCCTTGATGCATTGCAAATGTAATCCTGTTACCTGGCACTGGCATTGTGAAATTTCTGTAATTCAAAATGGACTGAGGATGCCACAGATGCAATTTCGCCTTCACTATACAGTAAACAATCATGAAATAAAGAAGCTAATGCCTGACACTGACAGAGCAGGAGTAGCCGCCACTGTAAAAGGTAGGCTGGGGTGTGTACATATTATACAGCATTGCTCTATGACTATCTTAACCTTCACCAGCTGTTGATAAAAACTTCCTTTTAAGTCCGTCATGGGGCATACAGTGCCCCATACTCCTTATATAGCAGAAAATAAAAAATCTGTGTTAGGCTTTTGTAGGGCACACAGCGCCCCATACTTTTTATATACAGTCGAGTCCATGTATGTCGAAATCGGATTCCTCCAATTACTTATTAGTCGAAAGAAAAAGAAATAATAGTTTTTTTCCTATTAATTATCCTTGCATAAGACGAAGTAATTAATGCCCATTTCTGATTAGTCCAACTGCCCAGCGCTGCCACAGGCAAAATCACCTCCTGGCGTCCTTCCCGCGTGGTACCAAACAACGCCGACGGCTTGAAAACAAACAAGACAGTGCCGCGGATGGAGAGAGGCAATAAAACTGGACACTGCGAGTGCCATTAACCGCAGCACAATAAGTAGGGCGTGTGTATTACACCACCTCTGATAAGACAGTAGGGGGGAAGAGAATGCGTGAGGGCTCGGCGGTGCTGAAAAATCGATCGATAATCAAGCATCTCGACAGCATTGTGTAGGGCTTACAACGCATCTGGCCCAATGCACCGTGACGGAATAGAAACAAGAGGCTGCTTTCGTGACCTCCCCAGTGTGCTTTGCGTATCTGCAGTAAGTAATTATTTCATGTGTGCTGTATTTAAGTGTACATGTTTATTGTTGCTAACTATCAGTATCATCATCCATTTATAGTCATTGTGATGGCCGAGGTCTTCACTGCTTTCGTCATCTTTTCTCTTGTCATTATCATCATCAGTTTCATTCACATCGTCTTTTGTGCTTGATTTTCTGCATCTTCCTTTTCATCATAATCATCACATGTCCACTTATTTGATCTTAGATGGGAAAGAAAGCATGATTACAGGCTAACAGACAATAAAGGGATTGTTTCTTCAGTCAAGGGCTGTCTGCATTTAGTCATATCATGAATTACGACCAGCAGCTGACTTATGAAATTCTTGAGGTTGAGCTGAAATTATTTTCATGATTGTTTACATTGGATTACAGAGCTGAGACTCTCCAATAAAAGAAAAATATATATTTTTGATGCATTTGTAAGTTCACAGTCATTTCTCTGAGAGAGGAATTTTCGTAATGAGACAAAATTACCACATTTAAAAGCACTGTGAATGATTTATGACATAAAGCATTGCTTAGTTCCGGTATTCCTGTTAGACATGTACAGCTTGACACAGAAAAAAACGATCCCAATTTTATCCGTAATGTACAGTATAATCTTCAAATTACAGTGGTCAACACCTGAGTCATAGGTCTACCAAGTCACTGAATTTGGCTGACCAAACGATATCTATAAAAATTTAAAACTATATGGTATGTGTGTCAAAATTGAATGCTGCGCTTTACACTTGCGTTATAGAAGTTCTTAGAAAGATTCTCCTTCCGCATAAATTTATATGTTTGCACCACAAACAAAGATGCCTTGATCAAATCAGCTGAAACCTTTTGCTGTCGAAGAACCAAACACCAAGGTCATCAAAGCAAACTATTATTAATGTTAACACCATGTTTGGGCTTCATGATCAGAAAGGTCTGAAAACATGCAGAACGAACGCATGACTGAAAAACTTCAGGGAGAATAGGACCATTTGAAACCTCAACCATCAGTCACATGGGGTCTTAGACGCGCTAGGTACGAGCAAAACATCAAGCTTATGAATGAGTTTGCAGAATACATGCCTGGAAATGTCCGTGAGATGAAGAGTGCGGGTCAATCTTGTAAACACCACTAGTGAGGGTCTCAGACCATTTCTGTTGCATGATTTAGAGCTGTCTTGTATAACGTTAAATTAAAGGTGGACACGTACATCAAAAAAAATTTTCTGTTTTCCAGTACCTTTTGTCTCTGAAAAGTATCTGTGGTGTCCACCGAGCCACTTTCACAAAGAGAGAAATTGTTCTGTTACCTTTGCATGTGTAATATAACGCACTAAGGAGAGATACAGTGACCGGCTTTTGCTCTTGCGTCTAGAGTTATTCCCCTTCCTCAAACAGCAGTGGCTTGTTACAAAAATGATGACATTTCTAAAGTTCCAGCAGCTACAGACACCTTTATCTGACACTGTACTATGATTCAGCTTTTAATTAAAGTTCTGGTCATCCAAATTCAAAAGTAAAGTTTGACCGTGTGAGCCAGGTAAAGTACATGTATTCTCCTTTCTAGTTCTACTGCCACAATGGTGGTCGGATCATATAAGACTCGATCACCATTATAGAGCTGCCGATGATCGGGTCATATAAGACCCGATGACTTTTAACAGCAACTGATAGTTGGAATTTTCTTCTTGTTGCTGCTAAAGTCTTTTAATAGCAAATATAGAAAATTCCATACCTCTGACTATTATAGCGTTAGGTGAGGGCTTCCATTATTATCTTTACTTCAGAGATCCTAATATTATTTTGGCTTTTAATACGCATTATTAATGCACTACTTAACATTCATCAGGTTTAGCTGCTTCTTGTTCTGGCAAAGTTGTTGACCTCGAAGTTTTGATTCACACAGTGAAGGGTAATGACAGAAGATAAAAACATTTTGTAACAGTTATTAGGAAAGTCATATCATAGATGAAATTGATGGTGAGGAAAACTCTATGTGATGTAATCAGTTCAGTGATAGTTTGCATATATTTTACTACTCCAAAATCATCTTTGTGGATAAATCATACCTCTATACAGTACTGTAGATACAGTCGAGTCTGCTTAACTCCAATTCGCTGGGACCACCCCAATGAGTTCGAGCAATCAGAATTTGACTCACGATATCCAAGATGAGTCAACTGGGGAGGTCACGAGGGCAATTCAACAGAGGCGGTAACTAAAGAATCCATATTGGGGAAGTATTTTAAATAGGATTATTTACCTCTATAAGAAATGCTTTGAGTAGGGTGTAATGCAAGTCCACTCGTTTGATTGTGGCTTGTCTAAACCAGATGAGAAGGCCTTCATCAGCGTCTTCACCTTTGCTAAGTCGAATCTTCTTCCTTTTTAGATCAATAGATGAGGAGGCCGCCGCTTTTTCCACTTGTTCCCTGTTTTTCAAGATCGTAGAAAGCGTGCTAGTGGGAATGCCATACTTCTCAGTTATGGTCTTCTTTCCTGGAGCATGTTTTGTTAATCTTCAACTCAATGGAAAGAGCTTGAGGTTTCTCTTCACGGGTTAGAGGATTCCATCATTCCGAGGACAAATTCAAGTTATCAACCGTACGCGAGCGAGCAAGCGAGCACACTGGGAAGGTCACAAGGGCACCCTCTTGTTTATACATACAGTGAAACTCGGATATAACGAGGTCGTCGGGACCGACTGTCGGTGCTCGTTAGAACGGATGGCTCATTACACGCATGGTCCACTGAAAATCATGTAAAAACTGTCAGTAGTGTCAGGGAGACCCATATACTAGATCTAACATGGCTAGACTGCTCACTGCGGATAGAGCAGAAGCACCTTGTCTACCCAGGGGTTGCAAGTGTGCTTGTTGCGATGCCGTTTTCACGACAAATTTCTGCCTTGCTCTTCTGCTTTCTCTCCACTTCTTCGACTATTTTTAGTTTTGTTTCGAAGGACAGATATTTTCTCTTCCTCGATTCCATCATTGACAGGTGTAAACAAAGCAATGCAAATGTTGAGAGTCAAGAAACGAATGACTGACCGATCAAAATCATCGTTCCTGCAATTGTTATAATTGAAATCAAAATTGCCTAGCGCAATGATTGGTCTAAACAACAGGTCTGGCCAATCATTAGCCGAGCATATCAATCCCATCCTCCTCCCGTCGCATGGTCACATCTCCACCGCATCCTTCCCTACCTCGCCTCTTGGCCTACTGCGCAACTAGTTTGTACCGGTAATCCTACCGGTAAATTACCTAAGCGAGACAGCGAGACTTGCCTATAATTGTTGGCAATTGTTACGTAGCCTAAACGTTCGAGTTCCTCGTCGCTGAACATTTTATTGCGGACGAAAGGGTTGAGAGGGCTTAACTGCAGGTCAGTTACCTCGTTAGGGCCGTGTTTAGCAGATTTTGTGCTCGTTATATGAAAGGCAAGTTTACTATTACATTTACAAAGAAGGAAAAAAAACAGGGATTTTCATTTTGCTCGGTACATGCGAGAACTCGTTTTATCCGTGCTCGTTATATTCGAGGTTCACTGTATCTGTATACCATCACGGTGCATTGGGCCAGATGCGTTAATGTACACACTGCTGCCGAGATGCTTGATTAACCATATTTCGATCGATTTTTCGAGCCCGCGCACTTTCTCCCCTCCCTCCCTTCCCCCCCCCACTGTCTTATCAGCGGTGGTGTAATACACAAGCTCCACACGTCCCCTACACACACCTGTACTACTGTTAGTGGTACTCGCAGTGTCCAGTTTTATTGCCTCTCTCTATCCGTACTGTCTCGTTTCTTTTTCAAGCCGTCAGCGTTGTTTGGCACCTCGCGGGGAGGACGCCGGAGGTGATTTTGCCTCTGTGACAGCACTGGGCAGTTGGAGTAATCAGAAACAGGCATTAATTACTTCTGATTATGCAAAGGCAATTAATAGACGCAAAGAAGGAAAAAAACTATTATTTCTTTTTCTTTCGACTAATAAGAAATTGGAGGTATCCGATTTTGACATACATGGACTCGACTGTATTAAATATGATGAAATTATTCGGTTTTTGCTTCTAAAAAGTGATCTTTTTAAATATAAAATGAGGAAATAAAACTTCACATAGGTTTATTGTGGCTTGCACAAAACTATTACACCAGTATTCCTATTACACTTCAGATTCTTCAGTCTCCTGTCTTATCTAAGAACCACAAACACATTAGTGGTGTGGCTAGAACATATAAATTCCACAACGTTAAGTCCCACCTCACTTCCTCTAACTCAGCACTGCTAAGAAAGGCCCTGTCTAGTCTGTAACCCCCCCTCTCCCCAAATCCTGAGTGTCTGAATTGGAACAACTAAGGTCAGGCCTCTCCAGTCAATCAACCAGTCACCCCTCTTCAACCCCCCAACCCTGAGTGTCTTTATAAAAAACTAAAGAAAGCCCCCCATGCTCAGAGAAAGAGCAAAATCAGTACAAAGGCTTGAAAAATGAAAAGAATTTTTGTCTTCTACTATACTGTACTATGCTGCTTAGCTATAGCTGTGAATCTAGCACTCTTTTTTTAAAATCTGAAATATGGTTAATCCACCACAATTTGGCTATCTCTCAGAACAGCACTGCTCTGATGATGATACAGATCACTTAGTCCTGGACTAGTAAGCAAATCAGTGCTGTCATGAGAGAAGGCCAACAATTTACCCATTTCCTTCAACTTCAGTTTAACTGAGTTTCACTGTATTACCATCAGCGTTCCACAGAAGAAAAGTGCCATGGCTGTAACTGATGTAAATTTTCCCATCCATGAATGAACTGGAAGTGTCACTATCTATGGACTCTTCAGATTCTATTTCCTCCTCAAAAGATTCATCCTCTTCATCAGTTATGTCCTCTTCACTCAAATTTGTGACATCATCCTGCTGGTCTGAGTCATCATCAATTATTTCAGGTTCTTCATCATCATCATTATTTACTTCAATAGCTTCAGGTTCCAGTGCATAATAAGATCTAGAACTAGTTTTGCCCAGAGCCAGAGACGTAGAGCTGCCACTGGATTTCTCCCGAGCTGAACTTGGAGGAGGAGAAGGAGAGGACAGTAACAGCATATCTTCGTCAATACAGCTTATGTCCTCGTCATGTTTGTTGGTCTTGTCAAAGCTGGAACTTGGCGCATCTAATCCCAATATTTCGTCTTCGCTTTCATTGTTGGATGCCATTACACCGAAATGACTAGAACCTATGTCTGTGCTAAATGGAGTACAAGTTGGCTAATTTTCAAATCCAATGTTTACACATAGGGCGCCGCCATCTTGACAAGTTGATAATAAACTAAATAAACGATTTCCGACTTCCGGAGATTATCACAAATGTCCGTCATTTCACGAACACACACACTCTTGTGCAATTTTCCGGAATATGTCGGCACTAAAGCAAATTCCCGCGAATTTGATCACATGACTTATTTGGCGCGGTATCTGTTCAGTTATCGAACTATAGCACTAACCTACAGGCCGTCATCAATTTGAGCACAATGGCAACCGAAGTTGATCAAAGGCTCAGGGAAATTCAGAGAGAATATATCGACTTTCTAGATGATGATGTAAGTGAGCATAAACTATGACAAATCTTTACTGTACTCTGCAATTTTACTTATGATCAAGAAAACGACCATTGCTTGGACTTAGTGTCGATCCGAGAATGGCAAACTCGACATCCAGGGCTGCGCTTTGTCTTGAACCGAGATTACCGACATTGAACGCAGCGGTTTACATCTATCCAAGCTAAACGTCAAGTGATTAGGCATTTGGCTTAGTCTACAGTAGATCAATTGGTACAATCACGGAATAGGACCGATCTTGTAGCTAAACCAGTGATTAAATGAACTGTATTAATGCAAGAGCGGTCCTGTCCCAGGAGATAGCCGGTCCTGTCCCAGGAGATAGCCGATCAATTTAGAATAAGCTTAGGGGTAGATGTTGCCGGAAAGTTGATGTGCGGCATAGATAGACTAGATCTAGACTAGACTAGACTAGTCTTAGACCTACACAAACGCTTGCTGTTACGTTTGAGACTGATGAGAGGATCTTCTCGGAGCAACTGGTCACCTTCTGCACGATACACAATGCCCATACTGGGGCCATACTGTTCAGCTGGGAGCATTTCCAGACGAAAAGTGATATAAAGGTTGGGATACCTCTGCGGAATTAAGGATACCCACAGGACATAGGCTAACTGTAGGTAGTCTAAACTGCATCGCTAACCTGGCGAAACTGCTGACTTTCGCATCATTTTCGGATAATTTCACCCTACTAGTCTATATCTCAGTTGTAACTGACTGGCACTGATTTTTACATCAGATTAAAGTACAATTCTTTTTCTTTTTAAATATGTACTATGTTTATGGTTTTGATTGAGTTTTTGTACGTGTTTTGTCGATTGAAAGAGGTGTATGGAGAACGTTTTCTCATCATTTGCATCCGAGGCAAATCTACCCCCCTAACACTTATCTTATAACCTCGGCGATTCACGGAAACGCGGCCTATGTGGACGAAATTATCATCAAATGAAAGCTGAAATAACAAGGTTTCTTCAGATTAAATTTTTATAAGCATATAAGCTGTATTTCATGTGGAAAATGCGGGTTGAAAACTTTGAGGGGTGAGAAGGTCGGGAAGAAAATTAAAGATCGGGACCATTTTATACGAAAATAAACCTTAGCATGTCTCCTCTTTAAATAGACCAAAATCAAGCCAGGGGCACGTATTTGCGCGAAGCGCCAGCTGTTGACAAACATACACCCTCCCTTTGGTTTGCCTTCTGCGCATGACGCTCCATGGACGAACGCAGTACCGATGAGGCGAAAGTCAGCGATCCTGTCAGCGATAATCCTGCCGTTGTTGAAATTGGGCTTCATGCCAACTTTATCACAATAAATTGTCACTTTTGAATTCCCCTAAACCCCTGAAAAAAATTGAGTTTGTTATCTATGTCACTGACTGTAGGCTGAAGAGTTTTCAAGGACTAGAGATGATATTTAAAGAAAATATAGATGCCCGAAGTTGATATTCCGTGACTTATGTGAAAAGTAGCGAAAAAATGTGAAATTTCACAAACCTTAAAATTCATTAACTTTTTTAAATATCAAGCTAGAGAGATAAACTTGGTTTCATTTTTTTCAGGGCGGTGAGCTCTTTACATTTAAACTAATAGCAGACAATTTTCAGCGAAAAAAAAATTAGTTTAGACCACCTACTAACTGGCTATGTCGAAGAACAGCACAGCAACGATAATGATACAGTTCATTTAGTCATAGACAGGTCATGGACTAGATCGATATTTTGACTAAATCGGTGCTGTTGTTAGAGAAAGCCGTCTAACTTAGAGCTTTCCTAGTCTAATAATAGATTTTTGTTTCAAATCTGTAGAACTTGGGAAATTTGGTTTTCTTATCATATATATACAGAGCTGCCAACCAGTACGAAATTTTCGTATTTCATACGAAAATCTGACCTCAGTACGAAAATACGAATCGTACTCTTAAAAATACGAAAATCGACTGTCAGTATGAAAAAGAATCCAGTGAATGCCTTCTGCAACGAAGTCGGGTGCTTAAAGAGCTTTCTTGTACTGAAAATCATCAAAATGGGCTGTTTTGGTCATGAGTACAAGTATTCGAGTCTCGCAACAAACAATTGAAAATCGTAGAGTACAGTGCAGTATACAAGCCTACTGGCATTCCGTTTTGCGGTAGAGTACACAGCAATATCGATGCTGACACGCATTTCTTAGGTTCACTTTCGCCGGCACCGTTTGGCGCATATGTTAGGCCTATATCCCGGCCGCATACCGAAATTGCTAGATCCAGAAGAAGTTTAGTTGAAACTAGAATTCTCTTACAAAGATAAAAGCCATGGTTACCAGCCACAGGAGGCTTTATGCTATATTGTTCAACCTTGCGGCGTTTGAGGCTTTACTTTGATGCCGGATGAATCCGGTCATGCGTATGCATTATGCCATATAACCCAGTCCCAGTGCCTACACATTACCCTGTAGGCTATGTTTCATTTGGTCTGTTAGTGTATACTGTACTCTGTAGGCCCTCAGGGCATTAGATGACCTACATTTGGGATGAGCATAGTGCACTACTATAATAGTGTTGGCTCTAGAGCCAATGTACTACTACACTAGATCTAGTAGGCCTGACAGACCCGGCTTTCATAGCCCCAGTTTGGAAGGTTTAGAGCTAGCTCTAGACTAGTCTAGATAGATTTCTCTTTCCTGCTCTACCAGCAGATGACATGCTTAAATCTGAGACTGAGAGCAATTTAAGATATGAATATGAGCATTCTACACTTGGATACAATTACTGCTATTAATGCCTCTGGTGACATGGCAAAATTTTAGCAGGATATAAATGATTTAATTTTCCTAGTGGGCATAGTAAAGTGCTACAGTCTGTCCTCTGATGGTCTGGAATTTCAAGCTTAGCAGCAATTATGTGATGAACAAGTTTATTTTGTATAAACTTGTCTTACAAAATGAGGGCTTTCTTGTGTTGTTATTGCCAGTATCTTGCATATCTTATCAGTTTTGTTGTTGTTTTTTTTTTAAATTTTGGAGGAAGGGGGATTTTTTTTTAGTTACAAGGAAGAATTCACCTAATCAAAATAGCATTTAGATTTCAGGAATATAAAAAGGATTTGGAAAGAGCTGTTGGTAGTCAAGTGTATTATTTTACCACAGTGAGTGACTCCCATTACCTCAGTTTAAAGCTGAAGAAAAGCTTCTTAGTGTTATAAGGAAACAGTAGCTATCTACAAGCCTAAAAGTATGACTAAACAGCCAAATAAGGAGACATTCATTTAAATTTCGCGAGATTATTTTTCTGCACCGGTGTGAGTATGAAAATCAGGGTCAGAATATGAATTCTTGATGCCTGGAATATGAAAATCCAGTTTTGGAGGTTGGCAGCTCTGTATATAGTCTATCTATGTTTTATTGTTTACAGTTATGACTTACAGGAATAAAACTTGTTAAAGGAGGATATGTAGACTAGATCTAGATTCACACACCAAAAATAATTTTTATTTTTCCAATATTTTTTCTCTCTGATTCAGAAAACAATCACCAAGTCAATTTTGCATAAAAGAACATTGTTCTGCTACCGTGCGCATATGTAATATGATGCAGTCAGGAAAGCTAGAGTTACCAGGTTTGGCCCGCGCGTCCAGAATTATTCTCCTCTCCCGATCAGCAGCAGTTTGTGGCAAAAACGATGACATCACTTAAGTTCCAGCAGCTACAGACATCTCTATCTGACAATGTTTTATTCAGCTTTTAATTAAGATTCTGGTAATCCAAATTCAAATATAAAGTTTGATAGTAATGATAGTGTAAGCCAAATAAATGGGAGGAATTCCATATGTGTGCCAGAAAGATTTCATCAAGCAACACACCGAACCAACAACATACCCTAACCATAACCCTAACCCAGTGTCAGGGTTAGGGTTAGGGTTAGAGTAGGATTAGGGTTAGGGTATGTTGTTGGTTCGATGTGTTCCATGCGGAAATCTTTCTGGCACACATATGGAATTCCTCCCAAATAAATTATTCTGCATTTTTATTGCCTCAGCGGGATTTTGATTAAATTTAAAATATCTACTGTTCACAGAGGAATTAAAACATTCACACCAACATGCTATCACCCGTCTGTAGAGCACTGGCTAGACAGCTTGACCATGTGGCTAGAATGTATTTAAAGTAATCTTATAATGGCCGCCACGCGCACAGTGGGTATAACAATTCACACTTTGGGTATTGTAACCCAGTGGGTTGTGTGAGGCTGGCAGAGGTGTTACATCATTGTGATAGACACTTGAAAAACTGTTTTATTGGAATATTAAGGTATCATATCAATTAATATGGTCAGTAGGACAATGCAGCCTTCCTTTGAAAGTGAAAAAGTTGTAGAATAGGATAGATTTAATAATATTTAATGTCCATTCAAGAAAATAAGACCTTGGCAGAGATACGTATAATTAAAACCACGCGAGGGATATGCTTTATCATCTTGCTTGATCATTACAGTGGTAGAAGTCAAGCTTCCAAAGCATTTTGAAGTATCTATATCTCTCTTACTTATATAATTCATATAATGATAAGGTCTTTGCGTAGGCAACCCTCGTATTCACTGCTTAGTCAGGGACTTCCTGTTTAAATTGTTTAATTGCAAACTTTCCTGATCACAGCAGATAATGGGACAAGACAAGACATGCTCTGCTGTTCTTCTGAGACTTTGTAAATCCAAAAATATTGGTGGCTCTGTGGGTGCCATCCAAAGTCCAACAACACAAGATAATTTTTGTGTGCATGCGCAACCATCACCTAGAACACAATTAATCTCCACATTCCATTTTTCACACATTAGAAGCATGGGTTACATGCTATATTGAAAGCTTTCAGATGACAGACTGAATAGAATACCACTCAGTGATCTTATTCCTAAGTAAAGGAAATGCACAAGGACCATGTTTTATATAAATGTGGAGCAGATGTTGATATTGGAATTATTCATAAGGTAATTTGATAGTTTGAACAGTGTATGTCTTTTACCCCTCATCTTTTTTTCTCTTTTGTGGAAAGTTGGATGGACCATGAAGGGGAGTGTATTGTGCTGAACAAATTTCACAGTGCTGCAAAGCAATCCCAGATCAGTGTTAAGCTACCTTTGAAGAAAAAAGATATTTCCATGTTATTGTCATCTGGTTCACTAGAGCAGAGGCTGATTTATTGCAAACTTGTTCCACTTTAAAAAAAAAATTGATAGTAAAGGATTTAGAAATGTTTGCAGTTGATGCATTTTTCAAATTAGTGCTCATTGCATTTCCAAGTATATATAAAATGTATGAGACAGTGTCAGGACTTTCCAAATGTGTTGAAATAATGCCAAGATGTTTTCATATTGAAGGTTTTTGAAGGTATGTTATACTTGTTTCACTATCCACAGAATGATATGTACTGAATAAAGACTCGCATTTACTTGTTTCATTGTCCCCAGAATGATCAAGGCATATATCTGCAGAAAGTGCGTGACATGGTTGCCAACAACGACATCCGCATTACTGTGAACATCAATGATCTGAGGAAGAAGAATCCCAAACGATGCCAGCAGTATGTCAGATGTGTATTCGTAACTTTCTTTCTATCCATTAAGAGAAAAGTAGGTGGCTGTGTAAATGTACTCATCTAAACATACTGAACATACATACGTAGTGCAGTGAGCAGGTAATAAAGGTGTTTAGGGCTTTGTAATTTGAAGATTAAAGAACAAAATTAAATGCTGAAAACTGCATTGAAAGCAGGAGCATGATAATAGTTAATACCAATGTTTATGCACTTCTTGCTAGTTCATACAGTGCAAAGTCGTTTCTGACAGTAGGAGGTACCCTCAAATCATAGAAGTCTTATATGAAGATAAATAGATAGAGCTCATTCAGCTGAGAACAATGAAAAAAGTTTGTAAATCAGATGGTTAGTTTCAGAGTTATTTATTTTTGCTGACTTGTTTTCACTGTTTTTGGTGAACATAAAATACAGATACTAATGGAAGAGAGAATGGCACCGAAATTGGATAAATTGATGCTTCAGTGTAGGATAAATAATAAATACTAACCTTACCGCTAACATTAGGTACTATAAACTATTTTTCTAATCTGTATATTCTGAACTATAAGATTACACTGTTACACAATAATCAAGATTACATAATCCAATATGGCCACCATGATGGCAAAAAAGGCTGATTTGACCACTTAGAATCTGAATCGCATCGTCATTTAGGAAGGATTTCCATATGCGGTAACTCCTACAACTACTGTCAGTATCTTAATTCCGAACGGAATAACGCACTAATACAACCCAAACCCTAACCCTATCCTTAACCCTAACACTATTGCCCATCGAGACAAGAGAATCAGTCGAAGCAAGCGTAATTCCTTATTGCCAGTTACCACATATGGAAATTCTCCCGTCATTTAAGTATACAAAACTATATTGTTTCTGACTTAGAATGACAACCTGTGTTACATAGAACCGTTTTCAAGGAGAAATATTGAAATTGCGAAGAAAAAAAAAATTGGTGTAAAACATGAGAAGTTGCAGAGACGAGACACTACTGTTACAAGTAAAAAATCCATGTTCTCCAATACATCATAAAAGCATGTAAATATTTATTCCGGAAAATTGTGAACTACAAAGCTGAGTTTATCTCTGCATGCAACTAGCACTAGCAGATTTCTAGCCTAGCAGTATAGCAGCATGATACGATGCAGACACACTGTGTAGGGCACTTGGTTTAGATCTACATGTGCCTAAACGTATTAAACTAAACGTATTAGTCTGGTACTCTCAAAGCTAATAATTATCCCTCATATCCAACACTATCAGTTTGTAACCACAAAAAGCAACAAAGCTCTCAGAAAAATAACCTAAACCCTTGCTTCCCCACCTTGCCTCCCCACCCCGTAGTCAACTGTATTGTGGCCAGACCTGCCTGGTTGACTGCACTCGTCCGCCTGTTTTAAGTCTGAATGTAATTTTTATAAGTGTTTCGTTAATATTACAATATATTAAAGTACCAAAACTATTCTTGGCGTAATTAATGCAGCTGGCAAATAAACACCCATGTGTGTCACAGTCTCGCTTTTGTGTATATTCGACATGCTGCTAAGAACACGAGTGACCTTCCCTTGAACTGCGGCAAAGGGAACATGGCGAGAGCTGACCAATGAAATCAGGCAAATCATGGGTTTGAAATTATAGTTTTCTTATACAAAATGTTGTGCAATTTCATTAATGGAATTGGTATCATTAAGGATACTGGATAAACTTTGTATTTCACAGTACTCATCGGCACAATTAGTTGTTGGTGACATTAAAACATCACTTCAAAAAACTTTGAAACACTAACTTTTTTCATAGACAGTGTAGAAACTTTTGAGTAAAGTGCCACATGATCTCAAAGTCACATAGTTTAGGGAACCAATAATGAGTTTCATCGCTGGAAAATTCCATTCAAACAACGCCATTGTATGTAACACAGTATGCGCAAGCATGTTTTTGGGTGACATGGTGAGGCAGACAATCCAGCGCCTACCCCTTGGTCCTTAGGCGGGGTTATTATGATGTTTTACGCAATGAAATGTGATGTTCTTGATATGAAACTGATGGGGAAAGACTGAGCTTTTCATTGATGTTAAATTTATGCTGATAGGCGGAGCAGTCATTGAGTAATTGGCGTGTGAAGTTTGAGAAAGCGGTGTGCGTGTCGAGTTCGCCAGTCTAGCCTATGCACACGGTATCCTCTACTGATAGCCATTGCTAAATGCAAAGTCTTTTTACCAAGCTAGATTCTACAATTGTGGCCAGTTGATGCGTCTATTACTTTATTAGGTTAGTATTAAGTACAGTGTTCATTATATTTTGTCTGACATTATGTAGATCTAAAGCGACCAGAGAATGAGACTTCATGATCTTTTGATGGTAAATTACTGCTGACCTGGAAGATGGCTTGAAGGAAGGTTGCATCGTTCTACAGACCATGTTGAATCAGACGATACCTTGTTATTTAAAAAGAAACAGTTTTTCAAGTGTCTGTCATCATGATATAATGCGCCTGCCTGTCCCAGACAATCTACAGGGTTACATTCTGCAAAGTCAGAATTCTTACACCCACTGCACGCATGGTGGCAATAAGCTTACGTCAGATAATGTTCTAGCCACACGGCCAAGCTGTCCAGCCAATGCTCTGTGACAGGTGGTAACACGTTGGTATGAATCTTTCAATTCCACTGTAAACGGCAGCCATGTCAGACAGAATCATGCTGAGGCAATAAAAATGCAGAATACTTTACCTGGCTTACATGATCAATCTTTACTTTAGAATTTGGATGACCAAAACCTTAATTGAAACTGAATACTACATTGTCAGATAGAAGTTGCTGGAACTTAAGTGACGTCGTGATTTTTGCCATAAGCCGCTGCGGTTCGGAAAAAGGGGAACAACTAAACACATGGGCAAATCCTGGTCACTCCAGCTGTTTTTGTTGTGTCATATTACACCACAGGCATGTAGTAATAGAACCGTGCTCTTTCTTTGTCAAGTTGCCTGGGTATGCACTATAGATAATTTTCAGAGAGAAAAAGTACTGGACAGCAAAATTATTTTTGATATATGCGTGTCCACATTTAACAGCACTGCAGTTTTTCTTCTTAATATTTATATTGCACTTACTGATCAGTGGTCAAGCATTCTAAACATGTCTTTGAGTTTGTTCAGATAATTTAGCATGGTGGTTGCTGTTTTCTGAGTGAAATGAATGAACTAGGCAAAAAAATACTTTTCTTTTTTTTTTTAATATATTCTAGGACTACTTGAACCATTTTCACCTAGATGGATTACAGTATGTGCATCAGTCAACATTTTGCCTCATTTTTTTGTTCCTTATGTACACCCACAGTAATTGATCAACAGCCAAACAGCAGCAGAGTAGATTAGATCTTGTGTTTACAGCTTCTAATGAAGTTAGAATGATCATTGTACAGTTGTTTAACCAGTTTATGCACATTGGCTTGTCTGAATGGTTTCATCCTTCAGTTAGTGTTCAGATTTGAGCAAGAAAGAACAACAACTGCTCAGGAATCTAGGATTGCCATTTAAATCAACTGAGGCCCTTGTGTAATAGTGTTCACATATACTTGTACAACTGCATCTTTATTTTTTTATTTTCTT
>JAWQUT010000230.1:1263906-1276277 GCA_033807755.1 Ellobium chinense
CCAACTTTGAAACAGCCCCTAAAGAGAAGCGGCCTTGTGTCCAAGACATTAGGGGTTTTTTCTCCAAAAAGTAACTTATTATTATCCAGGTCATAGTGGATGCTTTCAAAAGAAAGCATGGTGAATAAATAAGAATTAGAAAGTATGGTGAGTTCAAAGCAGTATTTCTTTTTCTCTTTATCGTGTTCTTTTATGTCCTCTTTCTTGCAGTTCAGCAATGTATTTAACAATTTAAGTGTTGTACAAGATTTGTTACTATGAAATGTTATGCGGAACACTGCATCCGCATTTTGAACCTCGGGGAAATTTTCCTGATTTTTTGCTATTGGCCATTTACATCCCTGAGGTTATTTGTTTAAAAAATAAGTATCTTCACTTCCTGTTTCCGATCACTTTTCAACACTTTCAACATCCCTAATGGTCTGAAGCTGGCCTTGGTACATTTCCCGAGGAAATATCATCAGATAAGGAATTGGACAATGAGAGGGAAGAATTAATAGAATCAGTGTTCCAGCACATGTCAGAGGATATAGTTGAAGCAGAAAAGAATAGGTTAAACAAAGTCATTAACCAGTAGGTAGCTGTCTTTTCATGGAGTAAATTAGACAGTAGGCTAAATATCTAAAGGTCCCTACAGATGCAAGCAGTGGTTCTAAAAGAAGTGAAGAAAGAATTTTCCAACATACTGGAAAACAAAGTATTCAGAAAGTCCAGTTCACCATTTTCTAGCAGTGTAGTGCTGGTGGGCAAATCTGACAAACACATCAGAATGTGTTTGGGCAGGAGGAAGCTCAACTCAAACACAAAGATGTTTACGTCATTCCCTATACCTGTTATTTGATGATTTTGTTGCACTACACAGGTCAAGATATTTATCATCTTTAGATCTAAAGTCCAGGGTACCGGCAAATTGAAGTGGAAGAAATTTGCCAGAAATGAAGAGAGATATTCAAGCATAGACGCACAAAATGGAAGCATAAGTGCTACTGCAGCATTGGTGATGGTGATAGATGTTAACCTAGTAGACATCATTTACTCTAAGGCATTTATTTGTTTATTACTGGGCATCCCATTTGCCAGCTGCTTATGCAGAAGTTGAGTTTGATCTCACTCGGCCTTACAATTAAAGTTTATGTGCAAATTGTTTTTTCTCCAAACTCTGACATCAGTCTTCCAGTAGGGATAAAAAATTGGGGTAATTTTAAAATGGAGAATTGTCAATCATGAACTAATTAATAAAGGAGTATGTAGGAACAGGAAGTGAGTGAGTGTTAGTCAGCATCACTGCATTATGAAGCATCTGTTGTTTTATTTTTGGCAGCTTTGGAGATAAGCACAACACCCCAAGATCCTTAACAAGCAAATATCTGGGCAACATGGTTTGTGTGGAGGGCATTGTCACGAAATGTAAGTTTTTGGTGGAAGCAGCAAAGAAATGTTTCTGTTTTGCCACACTATAACAGCCATGAGGTGGTGTTTTTACCTTTATACATGTACTTCATCATATTTAATAATTCTAGAGGGTGGGTCTTTTTTTTTTTTTTTTAAACAGTGATGTTAACAAGCCTTTTGTCTGGCCTTGAGGCAATTCAGGGGTAGGGCTCACTTGTGTTGAAGTTGAAGCAAGTGAATCAGCATCTTTATTCTCTAAGATGTGGGAGCCAGGAACTGAGAAATTCCTAGTGCTAGGGTTCTTGCAATTTAGATACAAAACTCTCCCTCATACTTGTGTTTGGATGCATTAATTTATTTCTGTCAGTCTCTGGTAGCGATTCCTAATTCAAACGTAAATTTAAATGGATAACTTTGTTTTCGGTGTATTGTCCTTGTTGATATTTGCATAATGGTCTTCTCAGGTTCTCTCATACGTCCCAAGATAGTGAGGAGTGTCCATTACTGCCCAGTTACCAAAAAGACCTTGGAACGCCGTTATACAGACATGACATCCCTTGATGCTCATCCTACAAGTGGTGTTTATCCGACTAAGGTAATCAGACAGATCAGCATACCCAATATGCATAAGCGTTTCAGTATGGCCGACATATAGTTATATAGTTTAGAATTAATAAAAGGTCACTTCTAGCCTTAGTAAACGTGTTTTACAAAATCCGACTTTTAATAGATGCGGTTATTTTGGTTTTGAGAACTCATTTGAAAGACAGAAACCATACGAGACACCCTAATTCGGCATTATGCTGTCCAGTGCACATGTTCTTCTGTGGACATTGCCTTGTAGGTCTAGCTTAGGCAGTGCTAGGATTGGCTGATCGTCCGTCGCTCTTGCTCGCCTTCTTCAGGCGGTGTGTGGGTTAGGCTGGTGAACTTTGCGGAACACCTTGACTAGATCTATCTTAATTTTCGGAGATAATCTGAATCATGACTGAAAGCAAAAGATATAACCAACAAAGGTCTTTTAGGGACATCCTAGTAGACAGTTATCTAGGGTTTTCCCAAAGAAAGCTTTCTCTTACCAAATCCCAACCCAGGCACCTTCAGAAACAAGATTTTGAAGCAGTTTGTCCTAGCCTTTGTGTTTACAGACAATTTCAGAAATTGACAAAGAACATGTTTGAATGACTAATCAGCAGTATCAAACCATTTGATGAGTTTTAGTCAAACAGCCTCATCGGCTGTCTGATCCTTGATAAATAGGCGTTGGCAAGTCTGCTTTTGATTTCTGTCCTGTATAATTGTGTAGTAAATCTATGCGTCTTTATCAGGGATGCCACTCTTCCGAGAATTCTCGGAAATCTGAGAATATCGGCAGCTCCGAGAATGCCATCGAGGTCGGTGCGAGAAACTGACGACTCTCGGAAAGGAAAAAAAATACCGAGATCCGAAATTTTATCGGAAGTTGCGGTATGCCGCCGTATGGATAGATCAGCATGCACAATACACATAAGCATTTCAGTACGGCCGACGTATGAGTAGATAGTTTAGAATTATTGAGAGGTCACTTCCGGCCTTAGTAAATGCGTTCTGCAAATTGCGAACTGTCGTAGATGCGGTTATTTTGGTTTTGAAAACTCGTTCGGAGGACGGAAACCATATGAGCCACCCTTATTCGGCGATACGCGTTCTAATGCATATGTTCTTATGTGAAAGTTGCCTTGTAAGCCTAGCTTAGGCAGTACTAGGATTGATTGATCGTCAGTCGCGCTTGCTTGTCTTTTTCAGGCGGTGTGTGGGTTGGGCTGGTCAACTTCGCGTAACACGTTGACTAGGTCTAAGTAAATTTTCGGAGATAATTAATCTGAATGTTGACTGAAAGCAAGAGATCTAGACTAGACTAAGCAACAAAATCTTTAAGGAATTCCTTGTAGTTTCTAGGAGTTTCCCAAAGAAAGCTTTCTCTTACCAAATCCCAACCCAGGCACTTTGAGAAACAGGATTTTGAAGCAGTTTGTCCTAGGCTTTGTGTTTACAGTCAATTTCTGACATTGATGAAGAACATATTTGAATGACTAATTAGAAGAATCAAACCATATGATGAGTTTCAGTCAGATAGCCTCATCGGCTGCCTGATTCTTAATAAATAGGGGTTGGCAAGTCTGCTTTCGATTTTTTTCCTGTATGATTTTGTAGTAAATTTATGTGTCTTTATTGTTTAAGAGATGGCTTTATTTCTTCATTGTTTGGGACAGGTTATTTAGAGATCCAACATGATTTGGTACCCCGAAAGAAGATGTTTCAGGTCAGAGACCAAGTGCTTATTAATTCCCGCAAAGCCGCAAAAGCTTCAGAGAATTTTAGGAAAAGTGAGTGGCATCCCTGCATCACCAACACAAGACAAACTTGCTCTAAAAATGTTTGACATATGAAACAGACCTGGAAGTTTTCAAACAGAAGTTGGATTTCCAACAATTTCGTTGACGCTGAACCTTCCGACCGACATCCTGAATTTCTGCCTGACATGAGTGCCCGTACACTGAAGAAAAAAAGAATACTCTTTTGCGAACTTGAAACATGACAAAGTGTCGGGTTTCGCATGTCTGTATGGCGCCATCTATGAGCTTGGGACTTGGTTTATGCAGTGTTTGTCGCCCCAATCTAGTCAAAATGTGTGGTGCAGCAGTTTTTCTTTGCATCATTCTTGGATACTTTTTACATGTCAGTTAACAATCGATCTAGTTTTCATATAGTCTGCCAGGTTCTGTAGACTGTGCTCTTCTATATGCCCTCCAGTGGTCGAAAATGTTGCAGGAGGGTTTTGGCTGAGCTTTGTTTTCCGATCAGCTGACTTGGTGGCATCGTCGCTTCAATATTTTGAGGCTTTTTACATGTCAAAACATCAGTTTTCATATCTTCTGTCAAGCTCTGCGAACTGTGCTCTTCAGTTGGCCATCCGGTGATCAGAATGCCAGTTGTTCATCACTCATGATATCGTTTTATGGAAGATTTGAGGAGGGGATCAAGAACAAGTTTAAGTGGTCTTGGCTTGAGGAGATGCATATGGAAATTACCTGTCTATGTGCGAAGATTGCTTAGCTTGGTCTTGAATACTGTACCTGCTGTAACAAGAGACTAGATTATTTGAAGTCTTTGTAAGGTTGTATTGTTTGTTTCTGCTCTGTCATGAATTTATTTGTGTTACCATTTCTTTTTTTGGTCTTATAAAAGTAAAGTGAAGTTGTCTTCAGTAACATTATGTTTCAATGGAGATAGCTGAAAAGTGTAAATGCTGCTGGACACAGTTCAGTGCAAAAGGCTGTTTACATTTCCATCCAGAAATGTGTGGTTCTGTGTTTTTGTTTAAGCTACATAGGCTTATGAAAAACACTATTTGTATAGTGACTGTCGGCAGTCCTTTTTTTTTTTTTTTTGGNTTTTTTTTTTTTTTTTGGACCGAGACAAAGTATCAGAAACTATGGAAAAAATCCATAAGAATTACATTGATTGAAATCAGTAATAGATTAGGAAGAACCGGTCTGAATAATAGAATCCTGAAAAAATATGTAAAGAGCTATTTAGTATTGATTGGATGAAATTTTACTAGGGAGTACCGCGTGCATAGGCTAGACCAGCGAACTTGACACGCGCACCGCTTTCTCTGACTTCACACACCAATTACTCAATGATCATTCGGTCTGCATAAATTTAGCATCAATGAAAAGCCCAGCCTTTCCCCTTCAGTTTCATATCAAGAACATTACATCTCATTGCGTAAAACATCGTAAAAACCCCGGCTAAGGACCAAGGGGTAGGCGCCAGACTGTCTGCCTCACCGTGGCACCCGAAATCACAGCTTGAGCGTACTGTGTTACGTATGGTGGCGCTGTTTGAATGGAATTTTTCAGTAATGACACTCGTTATTGGTTCCCAAAACCATGTGACTTGGAGAGATGAATGGACAGAGATCACGTGGCAGTTTCCTTGAAGTTTCTACTTTGTCTATGAGAAAAGTTCAAGCGTTTCAAAGTTTTTGAAGCGATTTTTTTTTTTTTTTTTTTTATAAAATGTCATCAACAACCAGTTGCACCGATGAGGCCGTGAAATATAAAGTTTGTCCATTTTCCTCAATGATACTAATTTGATTAATGAGATTGCACAACGTTTTGTATGAGAAGACTTTAAATTTCCAACCCATGGTCGGCCCGATTTCGCTGGTCAGCTCTCACCATATTCCCTTTGCCGCAGTTCAAGGGCAGGTCACTCGCATTCTTAGCAGCGTGTCAAATGTACACAGCGCGAGATAGTGACGCGCAGGGGTGTTTATTTGCCCGCTGCATTTGATATTTGCATTGATTACGCCAAGAATGGCGTTGGAACTTTGCTATATTGTAATATTAATGAAACACACTCATAAAAATTGAGTTCGTAGACTTAAAACTTTGCGGCCCCAGTCTGGCTCACCTGGCGGACGAGTGCACAGTCAACCGGGTCTGGTCGGGGTTGACTACGGGGTGGGGAGGCGGGGTTGAAGCAACAGTTTAGGTTATTTTCTGAGAGCATTGTTGCTTTTGTGGTTACAAACTGATGTTTGATATAAGGGATATCAGCTTTGAGAGCACCAGACTAATACATTTAGTTCAGTTCTCAGGCACATTTAGGTCTAACCAAGTGCCCTACACAGTGTGTAAACATGATATCACGTTGCTATACTGCTAGACTAGCAATCTGCTGGTGCTAATTAGGCGTTTGTAGGTCCAAATTGCATGCAGAGATAAAACTCAGCTTTGTAATTCACAATTTACCTGAATAAATATTCAGATGCTTTTATGATGCATTGGAGAACATAGATTTTTTACTTGTAACAGTAGTGTCTCGTCTCTGCAACCTCTTATGTTGTACATCAATTTTTTTTCTTACCAATCTTAGTATTTCGTCTTGACAATGATTCTGTGTAATACAGGTTGTCATTCTGAGTTAGAAAATATATAGTTTTGTCTACTTATTATAATAAATAGCGATGCGATTTAGCTTCTAAGTTGTCAAATCAGTCTTATCTGCCATCATGGCGGCCATTTTGGCGGCTGTAATCATGATTATTGCGTAACACAGTATAATCTTATAGTTAAAGTAGGACACACACATCAAAAATAATTTTCCACTTTTCAGTACCTTTTCTCTCTAAAAATTATCTATGGTGCCCACCGAGTCAATTTTGCGAAGAAAGAGCATCATTCTGTTATCGTGCGCGTATGTAATATGACGCAATAAGGAGAGCTAGAGTTACCGGGTTTGGCCCTTAAGTCCAGAATTATTCCCCTTCCCCGATCAGCAGAAGCCCGCGGCAAAAACGCTGACGTCACTTACGTTCCAGCATCTGCAGACACCTCTACCTGACAATGTATTATTCAGCTTTTAATTAAGGTTCTAGTATTCCAAATTCAAACGTAAAGTTTGATAGAGTAAGCCAGAAAAAGCATTCTGCATTTTTATTACCTCAGCATGATTTTGTTTGGCATATCTACTGTTCACAGAGGAATTAAAACATTCATACCAACATGCTATCACCCGTCCGCACAGCACTGGCTAGACAGCTGGGCCATGTGGCAAGAACGTATTTGACGTAAGCTTATGGCCGCCACGCGCGCAGTGGTTGTAACAATTCGGACTTTGGATAATGTAATCCTATGGGTTGTCTGGGGCCAGCAGAGGCGTCATATTCATTATGACAGACACTTAAAAGACTGTTTTATTGGAATAATAGGGTATCGTATGATTTAATATGGTCTGTAGGACGGTGCAGTCTTCCTTTAAGAATATACAGATTACAAAAACATACAGTTTATAGTACCTAATGTTAGCGTTAAGGTTAGTATTTATTATTTATCCTATATCAAAGCATTAATTTATCCTATTTCGGTGCCATTCTCTCTTCTATTAGTGTCTGTATTTTATGTTCACCAAAAACAGTGAAAATAAGTCAGCTAAAAAATTCATAACTCTGAAACTAGCCATCTGATTTACAACCTTTTTTTTTCATTGTACTCAGCTGAATGAGCTCAATCGATTTATCTTCATATAAGACTTCTGAGATCACGTTAAATTTTTTGACGGTACCCCCTAATTTTATATCAGAATGAATGATTAATATTTGTAACCCTCCAATCGAAACGAGTTGCATGTCGCACGTCCCACTGGCCTATTTTGTGCTAGGGTGAAAACGCCCTCTCGGGTCACTTTTCTGTTTAAGCTGTAATCTTGTTCACTGATGTTTTATCAATGCTGAGAAATAAAAATTTTATCAGAATTATGTATTTTGATATTTTATTTTAAATATTTTAAGCAATGGGGGGTCTGGCAAGCAGTTTCATGCAGTCCGAATTACGTATAAATTCCTTATAATCCTTTTGAGCCTTGTCGTGTTGAAATTCCATGGACATCAACGTGCTAAGCTATTAATATAGGGAAATCTCCCTCAGACAACTTTCATTCGCTGATATTATTAGACTAGGGCCATTTACGTCTGTAGGGAAAATAGACAGGGTCCGTACGCAGTCTTGAAACGTCTTGAATATTGAAATTAAAAATCAAGACTTGAAAAGTCTTAAAAATAGCACCTTTTTGACCTCTTGGTCTTGAAAAGTCTTGAATTTCACGCGCGATGTATGAGCGGCCAAACGGAATTGCGACTACACCGGCGGATCGATAGTAATTTTTCCGGAAACGGAATCGTGCTCCGACTACTTGAGTCTCACAACAAACGATTGAAAATCGTAGAGTACAGTACAGTATACATACTGGCATTCCGTTTTGCGGTAGAGTACACAGCAGTATCGATGCTGGCGCGCGTTTCTTAGTTTCGCTTTCGCCGGCACTGTTTGGCGTGTATGCTTGGTCTATTTCCCGGCCGCATACCAAAATTGCTAGATCCAGAAGAAGTTTAGTTGAACTTAGACGTCTCTTACAAAGATACCAGTCAAGGTTACCAGCCACATGAGGCTTTATGCTATTGTTCAACCCATCTCCAGACAACCTTGGGGCGTTTGGGGTTTTACTTTGATGCCCGACGAATCCCGTCATGCGTATGCATTGTGCCATACCCAGAGTGCCTACACATTACCTGTGTAGGCTAGGCCTATGTTTCATTTGGTCTGTTAGTGTATACTGTAGGCCCACAGGGCATTAGATGACCTACAATTGGGATGAGCATAGTGTACTACTATAATAGTGTTGGCTTCAGGGCAAGGTTAATTACCTTTACTGTACTAGTACTAGACTAGATCTAGGGCCTGACAGAGCCGGCTTTCAAAGCCCCAGTTTGGAAAGTTTAGGGCTAGCTCTAGACTAGATGGATTTCTCTTTCCTGCTCTACCAGCAGATGACATGCTTAAATCTGAGACTGAGAGCAATTTAAGATATGAATATGAGCATTTAACACTTGGGTACAATTACTGCTTTTTATGCAGTTCAAGGTCTCTGGTGACATTCTGGAAGCAGGCTATAAAATTATGAATGATTTAATTTTCCTAGTGGGCATGGTAAAGTGCTGCAGTCTGTCCTCTGATGGTCTGGAATTTCAAGCTTAGCAGCAATTATGTGATGAACAAGTTTCTTTTGTATAAACTTGTCTTACAAAATGAGGGCTTTATTGCCAGTATCTTACATATCTTATCAATTTTTTGTTTGGTTTTTAATTTTGGAGGAAGGGGGATTTTTTTTAGTTAAAAGGAAGAATTCACCTTATCAAAATAGCACTTAGATTACAGGAATATGAAAAGGAATTGGAAAGAGCTGTTGATAGTCAAGTATATTATTTTACCACAGTGAGTGACTCTCATTACCTCAGTTTAAAGCTGAAGAAAAGCTTCTTAGTGTGATACAGTAACAGTAGCTATCTATAAGCCTAATAAGCACATGTATGACTAAACAGCCAAATAAGGAGACATTTCATTTAAATTTCGCGAGATTATTTTTCTGCACCGGTATGAGTATGAAAATCAGGGTCAGAATATGAATTTTTGATGCCTGGAATATGAAAATCCAGTTTTGGAGGTTGGCAGCTCTGAATTTCATCATCATCATGGGAGAATGTTTTTCAGGTCATATTGCATGTCATAGATAAGAGTCTTGAATTTTAAAATTTAGGTCTTGGAAAGTCTTGAAAATAAATTTTTAGAATGTGTATTAACCCTGAATAGAGCATCTGGATTGGTCACGTGATATTACTAGCCGGGTCAAAGTTTAGTCGGCCTAACTTTATACGCATCACAGATTGTACAGTCGAGATCTATATTTCGCATGTTTTCCCTGCAACTTTTGAGATGCGTTTGAGGTCAACTGTTGGATTTGATTTAAATAAATAACTTTTGTAGAGTCCAGCTCCATCCACGGCTACAATCTGCCGCCGCAAGCCTCTGCCAGGTTTGACCTAATTTCGTGCGGTCAAAGGAAAGCAAGGCTTTCGTAACACTACAGCGAGATTAAATTTTAACAATGCAAGAGGAAAGTTTCAAATTGGTTAGAAAAATGTTTTCATTTTTTTTTGTCCATGCCATAACACTGCAGAATAACTACAAGGTTTGGTCCAGTCGGGACTGACACGGATCAACACTTTCACCTCAATATTCTCAGCACGCGAGCCCCTCCCCCCCCTTGTTTTTTTCCTCACAAATCATGGGAAGAAAACTAAGAATTTTAGAATACAAGCTGCTTCATCCCTTCCCCCTCACGTCATAAGGAACAATGGCCATAAACCTAGCTCTAGTCCTTTATTCGCACTTGTCTTAGCTCACTACTAACTCGGTCCAGAACATAGTATAGAATGCGTACAGTTTAAGAGAAGGCATATAACATGAAACATGTTCTACTAGCATACATTAGTAGGGGACAGAGTATCGTAACAGGGTCAGGGGCAGGTTAATGCTAATGCATGAAAGTTTACTAGGGGATTTTTCTTCTCTGAGCAAGCCTGTCTCGGAGCAAAGGAATGAGCACTGTCAGAGCAGTGTATTGTTGAATGGTACTGATCTGCCCATGTAGAAATGCTCTTAAAGGAGCTGAGTTAGTGACCGAGAACGAGTAATTAGGCCTGTGAAGGTGTTAAAGTGATATTAATGTAAAGTCACAATAGTAGGCATGACTTGTATTCTGCACTTATAAATTATAGTTCATTTACTGTGCCCATCTGGGATCTGTGATTTTGGTGATTGCTTGCTTGGCCATATGCTAGCACTCGTCCTTGGCTGAAGAGAAGAGCAAGCAGTCGGAAGTTTGAATCTCGCTCTGATCATGTTGCATAGACTTTAAGAATCATTTCCAGTCATATTTCTTAGTATAGGAGAATGGATACCAGCTATAAACAATGAAAGTAGTTTCTTGTCACATGCTACTGGTGCACTTATACCTGTTATATACTCTTTGGGGAGCTGAGAGAATGACTGAGGGATATGGCCTGTAAGGGTAAAGTTAATGAAAAGGCAGTTGAGCAGGCATGGCTTCTATTCAACACATAGCATTTACTTCCATTACAACTTAATTTTGTGTGAATGACTGAAACCATATTGTGTCAACTTCCGTATTTCATTTTGGTATTTTATGAAAATATTGTGTTGTAACATTTATGTTTTTAAAGCAATTAACTTGAACTTTGCAAGCTTTATTAAACATATCTGTCTAAAGAAATGTGCCAAATTTCAGTCCTCTATCTTAATTTTAAAGTGCTTGTCGCTGTGGAAATATGTGCTTAAACTCTGTTTTCTCAATTTTTTACCTTTTCATATTCATTACTTCAAATGCGTATATCTCAACCAATTTTTGATCAGTTGACTTCGTTTTTGTTGTAAACTCAAGAGCTTTCATTACAGACTTTGAAAATGCAGCTAACTCATTTTGGCTAAAATGCGACATGTGACTCATTTCGATTGGTGGGGTCACATTTGTGAAGGCATCACATGATATGCAGAGTGTGAAGATCTTCTTTCTGATATTTAATTCTCTTGTGGCTGTTGTGCTTTGTTTTGTTGGCAGCTGTTTGTCTTTAGAAGCCTGCTAATATCTGGTTCTTCTTGCAGGATGAAGATGGCAACTTGCTAGAAACAGAATATGGCTTGTCTGTTTACAAAGATCATCAGACATTCAGTATCCAGGTAAAGGCTGTGTTCATTGTTATGGATATGCCACTAAAAGTATTGTCCTGAAATTCAAAGATTTTGATAAAAATACAGATTCTGCGATTATTCAATTTTCGTCAAGTTCTGCCATTTCTACTTATGATTTTACCCATGTGATAGCCTATTATGACCCCTTTTCCTGATGGAGGGTCACCAGAAAATGCTACCCAAACAGTACTCAAATGGTAAACATCACTCACATTTGGGGGGCCTTTATAGACACAAAAATAGAATTTATCGGTGCAAGAACAGCATTGCCAGAAAAAGAGAAAAGGCCAGACTATTAGGAGGCTAGCCTATCAAGCAAGATAATTTTGGAGTAACTTGCAAGTTTCTCATGCGTTTTGCTCGAAAACTTTTTTAAACACTCTTTTCCCTATGGCTTTGTAACTATGGCCCGATTGACTTGAAAATTGGTATCTATCTTCCTTGAACCATGTTAAAGTAACAGTATGCATCATTTTTTCCCCCTTTTCTTTCAAAAATTTAATTTTTTAAAAAGAAAAAAGCTTTTCTGGTGAATAAGTAGGGAAAAAATTGTTATTTCTACATGTACATTTCAAAAGCTTATAGCTGACTATGTATTACAGATATTAAAAAAAAAAACGATGCATATGTTTGTTCAACACATGTTGAAATGTACTTTGTTTTGTTGAAAAATGTCGGAGCCTTGGGGTTTTGAAAATGACCATTTTTTCGATGAAATGATTCAAGATGGCAGTGCCGTCATGGTGGCCATAAGAAAAATTCCCTTTTTTTTTTTTTCTCTCAGTTTTCCTTTAATTTGGATACACTGAAACCAATTATAATGGT
>JAWQUT010000231.1:20156-34044 GCA_033807755.1 Ellobium chinense
GTCCTCGCCTTAAATATACTGGCATGGATTCATTCTCTCTTACAGTGGAACCGCGATATCACCGCGAAGTATGCCTTCGAGAATAGAAATAGTTTACGTAATAATGAGTATACTTAATATTGTGATCTACCTGATTAATGACATGATAAAAGTAATAATGAATCTGTCCATGTGAATTTCATACTTCGTAACAAAGTATACTTAATAAAATAATATTTACTACTGAGATTCCACTGTATGATATTTTAATATTAAATCTACCTCACGAACTCGACCACTGAATTAGAATTTCTGGACGGCTTTCCTGATATTTGAGTTCTTAAAGTTCTACTGTCCATGCGTTTTTATCTGAACGCTAATCACCCTGAGCAAGACACAGACCACCTTCAGTTGTTATCCTTGCACGGTCGTCTAGACATCAAGCGAGAATTAGCGACGATCACGATTCGAATCCGGATTGGGAACACTTGCGTCTTGGGAACCATGGAATCCTCTTGCCTTAGGTTCGAATCCTAAAATTGGTCTGGATTCGAATATTTCGGTTCATGTTCAGTTTACAAGAAATCTCTATGTCATATTAAATTTTGGGTCTCTGTGCATATATACAGATGTAGCCTTTTAGCTTTATTTAAAATGTAAATATAATTTAAAGACCTCTTGTAGCATCAACTGGTGATTTTGGTCTATATTCCATTTCATCGGTCGTAGCTCTGGATTCGAATATTTTTGTATTTAAATATGCCCAACTCTAGCCACAACTGTTTTCTTTTGTCAGAAGAATTAACTGGCTGATATAATTTGTTGCATTGTTTTCTGTTGGCTGGTTCCCAAATGCCTGCGCCTAGGATGGAGGGACTTGCCTTAGCGCAGTACAACTGAATGAGATATAAGATCATTTCCAGCCACACACAAATCATGGAGAAAACAGAGAAGGGATTAGGCCTACCCTGTGCCTCTCTCACTTTTTAAAAATTGTTTGGGGAGACGTAATTCAAAGTAACAGGTGTTTAGCACGGTCTGTAGGAGGTTGAAGTCCACTGACTTACACCATGTTAATATTTCGGATTTTTTAAAATTTNGGGGGTGATGGGGGAGGGGTGAGGAGTGATGATGGGTGAGGAATGACAGAAAAGGACAAAAGCACGAATGCAAAACAAGAAAAAAAAGTAGGAAAGAGAAAGACAGGACGATAGTAGGAACTAGGACGAGATAAAAACAGACAAAAAAGTGACACAAGGACGAAAGCAAGAAAGATAAAGACAAAATAACAAGCACTGAATGAGCAAAAGAATGAAAAAAAAAAGGATGAATGAAGTGCAGAAAAGGCAGACACATGAAGCAGACTGGTAAATAAAACAGAATACAGCACTTAAAGTGACAACAGTACACGGTCTTGAACACCAGATTTAAACATGTTTAATTTTCATGCCATTATACTGCATTATACTGACTGACCATGACATGAGGGTAAAACCATGATGAAACCTGACCTGAAAATGTATCAAATACAGTACATGTATTCTCTCGACAGCTTGCGCATTAACGATGGAATCTCTTACCATCAGAAGAATTACATAAACTCTGCATTTTGAACTTCCTAAGGGTGCAGTCAGCCCCAAAGCACTAATGTTATTCTTATTAGAGATCCCATCGTTAATGCAAAAGCTCTCAATTCTCCCATAACTCGATTTCTTCCACTCTCGCTCAAGTCTTACATAAAATCTCCAGCCACCTTCTGTCACACAAATTGACATTTGCTACTCGTGCACACTTCACTGACTTCTCTAACCAATACTACTCCCGGGTAATGCATAATTTCTTTTGCTCCTAGTTCTACGAAGACGGCTGTACGTAGACATTAAATACGAGGCTTCATCCATAATTCTTGGAATAGGACAAAGGCGTCTTATTTTTACTATGATACCTATCTCCTACCATATCCCTAAGGAGTCATTTAACTTCAACTTACAATGAAAGTATATTATATTGACTTCACTGGTTGAAGCCGTATTTCACAGATTTGGACGAGGAACCATTTGTAACAGTGACAACTCCAAATGATATTCAGGATTTCACAATATTTCATAATCCATACTTTTGTTGCTCTGTAAGAGATGTCCTCATTCATTACTTGTTTTAGGGGTATGCTGCTGGGGAGGCCTGGCTTCCAAACATCTGTTTCCGGATTCTCCTATTGAGATATGCAGCATTTTAAGATGTGTACGTCCATCTTTGACGACCATGCTTAAAGACTGTGTATAATGTTTCTGTTATGGCCAGGTAAAATAAAAGTAAGGATATGCCCTCAACAGACAAGTACTGCCTAATACTATTTGTCTAATTCATAAAGTTACATAGTTCAAAAATAGAATACAACTGAGGACGAGGACATGCAGTCACACCTTTCATGTGCTTTGCAAATATGTTGTACAACTCACACCAACTCATCTACATAACTTTCACATACATGAAGAAATACAGCCACTCAGAGACAGACGCACACATACACTTCATATACAGAACTTATCCTACACCTGTGGATAAAATGCAGTCATACAAACATGTAAACAAGACACATGCATTTGCATTTAACAATTTCAAACTGCATATCTAATGACTCACTAACCTATAATAGTAAAATATAGGTAGTCTACATACAAAAAAGAGACAGTCCACACAAACACACAAAATTTAATTCAAAAAGCAGACACATTTTCTCCTAACACAATAACAGAAAATCACATGTATACATCAGATAGCAATGTCTACCTCACAAAAAATACAAAATTATTGTTGCACATACACATCTTTTCCACAAGTTAATATTTCTATGCCAATAAACCTTGGTAAACGATAATATTAATAAATTTGTAATCAAGCTCATAAAAGTTAGTTTCCAGACTTGGTCCTAAATACGTAAAGTAAGCCCACCTATCACATGATGATAAAGAATTGTCATCCATGTAATAAATTTCGTAAGTCATAAATAGTTTAGACAGTGGAGGATGGTTTAAGAAAATATAACTGAAATGTCATGTCACCAAAGTACACTTAGGGAGGTATGCTTGTTCTGTGCACATAAACCTATTCACAAGGATGGTTTAGGGGTGATACTTGACAAACACAATAAGTATACATTTTGTCAGATTTAGAACACAGAATATCATAATAATCAGAAGATATTGGCTTTTTCGTGTTGTTGTTGTTCTTCTTCTTCTTTTATTTTGTCTTCTTCTCTTTTTTATTAACATTTTAAAAGATTTTTAAAAAATCACTCTGCCTAGATCTATATGTGCTGGTTTTATGAAGTCTTCAATTTCATTCTTGACAGATTGTATTCCCTTATATTTTTACTGCAGTAAAAAAATTGTTTATCAGTTTTTAAGATCACTGTTGCCATTCAAAACCACTATGAGTTAATGGGTGGCTTGGGAAGCACTGTGTACTTTAGTGAGACAGTTTGTCAAGCTGACAATTTCCTTTACTCAAAACCATGTGCATCCATTTCTTCAACTTGTACATCCATTACAGGTCCATGTGCCCTGCCTCCATTTCATCATCGGTACAGTTACCTGAAATCTGTTTATTAAGGGAACCCCAGACCTCCCCAAAATTATGCTCTCACTTTCCACATCCTTGGAGTGCATTGAAATCCTTCCTAGATAACATTCTTGGGTCTGGCCCTGGTGAAAAAATGCTTAATATGAAACAACAGAGAGTGATCCCTGCTATCATTAGCATCTTACAAACTATGATGAAAATACAGTAGTAACATTTCACTGGCGGCAAGAAAAACTCATTTTCCACTGTCACTGATATAAAACTCACTTGAAATGAAACCCACCTATCTTCACTACAAACACAAAGGAATACAGAGCTGTAGATGCATACTACTGTCAGCAGTCATTACCATCACTGAGGTACAATATCCTGATAAACATTTATATATCTATGGTACTTGCCATGGTATTGGGTCCATGCCCCTACTAAAAACATCCTGCCGTAATTTCAACTAGCTAATGCTTGAAAGTGTATGGTCAAATCCCTGACATTTCTGACTGGACTCCCATAGCAGCGACAGATATGATAAAATACATAACTTCTATAGAAGTGGTTATTTTCATGCGAGTCAAAAGTTTCGCGAAAAACTCAGAAACTGACTTTTTCTCATGTCTATGGGCTCAGAAGTCTAGTATCAGAAGTGAAATCAAAAGACTGTCAGTAACAACTGAAAAGCAGTCATATGTTTCTTGCACTATGACAGCACATACTAGGATCAATTGTGCATTGTTTATTGCCTATACAACATACTTCACAAATAATGCAGAGGTACTACGTGTGTGGAGGCTGCTAAGAAAAAGGGAGGAAGGAGTGACAAGAAAATTCATTCCAAAATTTTGAAAGAATTTTGTGTGAAGGAATTTATTTTTACAAATCAAACTCAACTTGCAAAATTCATAAAAATTATATTCTAATGGAAAACTACCACTTCTACAGTAAATGTCACTGCCTGCACATAGCAACTAAATAATGCAGATGAGATGGTGTCATTTGAGATTGATATGGATGCATTCAAAAGAGACAAACTCAAGCCCTGATGTTTACTGTGAGTCTCACTCAGTTTAACATTCTATGTAAAGACTGCTTCACTTACGCCTTACTCAAATTCTCTTAATTTGGGAAAGAAGTGGAGGATACGCAAAACTTAAATTTAGCACATAGAATGAATATATAAACTTAGATGACAGCATTATAATGGCATCAAAGATTTAAAACAACAAGATGGGACACTCAGCTTTAAAAGCAACCACAACACAACCTAAAGCCCCCCATAGAGGAAAGGCAAACATGGCTCTCACAATGTGCCGAGTGGCCAGTCTTGTTACCCTAGAGTCTTTGAGGTCACTATAGCTGAAAGGTGTAACTGGCAACACTGTGAGACAGAAGAGCCCCAAAGATGCAGTTTGAATTCATCAACTCTCACCCCAAAATAAGTAACACAGGGATACTCGACATCATTATTTCAGGTTTGAGAGCAACATATTTGATGCAAGCTCTCAAACCATGTTATACCAGGATCTCCCTGTACAGCAGGAAAATTTGTTCCAAAGAGTCAAGAATTCAAACTCAAAAGAGTGTTAACAATGACATAAAGCCACGCTACCTTTGACTTCTGACATGAGTTTTAAGAAAAAGTTGGAATAAAGACGCAAAAGAAATCAGATCATATGCACGCATAAAAAAAACCAAACAAAAAAACAGTGATTTTACCATTTTGGTAGAACATAGAAATTTCAATAGTTCAACGCTTATAAGAGTAACCTTTCACATTTAGATCAGAAAGCTCTCTTGAGTTGACCACAGAAATTTTATCTAAAAGATAATCAAGGACCTACAGTAAAACAACATTTTAGAAAGTTGAGATTGTAAGAGATACTTGTGGGCATCAGAGCATGAAACAAGCAACAAGCCTCTCTGGGATCAATTTACTGAGAGAAAATAATGGAGACTGCAATAGTAAAAGAGATTTCTGCATCAGTGCCAGCAAATAGGATGGTACATCACACAACATACCAACAATATGGAAGTTATGCAGTTTTACTTGGCAATATTACAGCATTTTTTTTTTCTTTGCAACACAGCAACCTCAAGTAAGCGCCATGGCAAACGCAAAAGTTCAACTCTTCATAATACTTTCTGCATATTCATATATACTGCAAGACTCATAATCATAACAAGATGAGTTGATACATACAAAATACATATTCATAATGTCTCAACACATGGCACTGAAACCTGACTCCTCCCTTTGCAGCTCTGTGACATATATTTTACTGATCATCATTATACATTATACTGCAGTGCAAGAAATTTGCAAGATTGTTCACACCATACAAATTTAATCATTACTCAAGGCTTCAAAATAGTAATGTAGAAGGGTTGGGTTTTGTTTTTTTTTCATAAGGATCTGCGTTTTTTTGACATCCCACAAGCAAAAAGTAGAGTGCAAAATTTTTCGTAATTAGCTTCCTTCATTATCTGAACAGTATTGATTATTTGAATATTATCGAATACAGCAGGTTTGGGCTATAATTATCAAGAGGGGTTGCCAGTTTGTCATTTTCAGTCCCAAGATGGTGCAACTTAAATCCTATACTGTTACTCCTGATTATCTTGGACTGCTGGGGTCATACACACATAAGAAAATCTAATTCACCATTTTTAAGTTTTCATAAACATCAGATCCATGCCAAAAAAAATCCACAGTAGTTTGAAACTCAGCATTATGATCAATAACACAGACCTCTGTAGGCATGTCATCTTTTTCTTTCAAATGGTGTTTTTATAATGTAGCCCATTTTTGCTTTGTGACCCTGTGTTCTGTAAATTATGTAGACAAATGCATATGAGATTCAAACCTCTCTCCCATCTTTTTGGATATTTTGAAAAAGAACTGTATACTCTCAAAAACAAATAAAATAACTATCTTCTCTTAGCACAAGGATATCTACACAAACAATTTTTTTCTCAAGTTTCTTTTATTATGAAGAAAGACATAAAAGTACAGGCACCCAAACACAAACGACGACATGATCTCTTATGCTACTTTCATAATCTTTTCATGAAATTTTATCATTAAAAAGCAAAAAAAAACCCTGTGAACTTTTATTCATTGGTAATACTAAGGTATGATCTGATACGAGCTCATCAAAAGAGTGATCACTTAAAGAAAATATTCAAAGTTCTCCTCTATATCTGTGCCATGTCAATATCTGCAATTTCACCATAAGTTTACAAACTAACTTGTAATGCTAAGGAGATGTCTAACCATTGTTGTATGAACATAAACACGAGAAAATTTCAAGAAAACTGCATTTAATCATACAAATAGCAATTTTTCATGTATTTGCAAAATTAAAAATTGTACATCATATACCGACTTAGATCAACTGACTATCTCATAGAGAGGCTGACTATAGGGATGGAAACCATCATACATTTTATACTTAACATTCCTTTACATCTTGAGTACCCTTACTTTTAATAACCTGAGATTCAAACCTGTCACCATAACTTAAACATTTCAAACTAAAAATAACATTAGCCCAATAAAACTTTATTCACAAATCTTGCAATCACATGACAATTTGGCATGCAGATCTGCTGAGATGCATTCCAGTGCCGGATAAAAAAAAAATTCCAGTATTTATAATAAATTCTTTAATGACAAGCTAACACATATTACATCAAAGGCTGCCGTGTGAAATAATGTGCAGTCTTCATCTACAATATTTAAGGTTACTTTTCTTGATACATTCATCAAACATAACAAATTACTATTGTGCCATACCACATGTCAAATACTGGACATTACCTACCCCCAGCCAATATAAAATACACATCAACAGCTGCTTGTCAATATGTGGTGACTAACTTTGCTGAAAACCATTAATTTCAAGACAGATTGTCAAACTGCTCATAGATTAAACTATGAGGAGCACTATTGGGTGTACTGGCCGGCTATTTATGCCTATAAACAAGTTTATGAACACTGATTACAAATTAACAATCTACAAATTTGTGTGTGTGTGTGTGGTGGGGGGGAGAAGAAAGAAAACAAAAGGATACACAAATGCACAAGAGCACACAACATGGAAATAAAACTACTGTAATGTAATGTTAGGTTTGTTGCAACACAGAAAAACACAAACAAGCTGTCTGAGATATCCAACAATTAATGAAATGCAAACGAGAAAAAAAAAAACAAAAACAACAAAAAAATTACAAAAACCTCAGTGCATCAGCAAGAAAAGACAAAGGGCAAATATGATGAATGTCTTGAGACATCATACACTTTATACACTCAAGGGAAAGAAAACCATCTAAACACGTGTGAAGCTCTAGAGGATTTATCATAAGAAAATGTGCACATGCAGGCTACCCAGTTCTTCTTACAGGGAGCAAAACAGCTGGAAAGATAGTAACTAATAATGTCAAAATGAATTGTGCCTGACTAAACTTCAAAATAATCTGAAATCTTAATTAAAACTTTCACTAGATTAGACCTGAACATAGTTCGTACGACTTGCCCTGCGCGCACTTCAGACATAAAAATTTAAGGGAGCTATTTCCCCTATCTAAGAAAGAAACATTACAGCCTACATATAGATGTGGTAAATATTTCTGTAACCGCAGCTATGCACTCTTTATTGTGTCATTAGCTGTCTGCATAAAATTTAACCTTAAGTTTTTAATGCTGTGTTCGGTTCTAATTCTGATATTAAATTGCAAAACATGGAGCAGCAAACGTAAGTACAATAGGCTAACAAAACAAAATAATACACATGTCTAGTAAAAACGGTGAATGCTTTCAAACAATGCCAGTATGTTTATGAGCAAGCTGTGGGAACTATAATCAACACTGAATTCACTACACAGGAAAAATTACTTACAACTTAATATCGCAATCAAAACCAAGCAAACATAAGTAGCAATACTCAAATTTAAAAAGAATTCACCAGAAAAAGACATGTCAATAAACATATAAACTCAAGAAAAAAAAAAAAATTAAAATATAGTCTCATTTTCCTAATGTACTGCAATTTGCCAGTATCCCCATCAACTGTCACTATTCAGGACTTTTCACAATACTGACTTATACCCCAAACACCACAAACTACTCTTCGCAATCTTTTGAGTTTCAATGCAAACTTCACATACCAGTCCAGTAAACTCACACATCACAAACATTAAACATGCAGACTACCGATAAGTGTTAAGTGTCGGGCAATGTTGAGAACAAATAAATTAAGTAGATGACTTTTTTTTCTCCAGTTTGTTGAAAGATACAAATAAACGGTATCTGCCACATGAGATTCTACTGATGCTTCCTCCATACATGCACATAACAAAATTTAGAAACCACACTATACAAACTGCATTACTAGCTTTCTCTGTGTCTTCCAATTACAGTATATTATTGACCAACAATGAAACTACTGAATATTTGATCAAGATCCAATTATACGATGGAATAAAACCACCTTTCATAAAAGTTCCTTTCACATTTGTCCTAACTTTCAAAACCAAGCATCAAGTTTGAACAGAATTTAAATCAATCAACATCCCAATTTTCTAGTGAAATGGATCAGCTCAAACTCCCACCAGTCTCCCAGTTATGTAGATCTATGGTAAATTTAAAATCACAACTTGGTGGACAGATATCATGGTCTACCTGTGAATGCAGTGTTTTCCCCAGGTCATATGAGTTTAGGGAGACATTCACCCCTTGTCATAAATCTGAGGGAAAATTTATAAATTTTTGAAGGACTTATAGGTTTTTCTCAAGAAATGCAATTTTGGAAAGCAGGAAAGAAAGGGAGATTGGTGCACATTCACTGCTTTTTTAGTCAGGAGGGGGGGATTTTAAAATTTATAGGGTGAATCATGCGGACAAGGATATATGGAAACAAACTTAAAACTGAGATTACGTTCCTTTGTAATGTCAACTGCCAGAAAACACTGGCAAAAAAGCTGCTGAGGTTGTTTTCCTTAATACTTTATGAATAACAGCACGGAATCTCAAAGGCTATCAAGGGTGCCATAATTCATAAAGTAAAAATGCGGCTTCCTTGGGAAATGAACATAGGGGACAACAGTCACATGTTCCATATCATTTTAAGAGAACACGAGATAAATCAACCCAAAACACATTGTTTTGACGTAACTGCAAGAAAATCAGTACTATACAAATGAGATGAACTCTCCACAAACTGGTTTGTCAAATGAGTATTAAATTTTGTCAAAAGAAGGCTTCCAGACAATGACTATGTTTTTTATACCGCAGTGTATACACAAATACACAGGTGCCCACTCATTAAGTGCACTGGGTTAAAATAATACCACTTCCAATATCATCTTGTGAGAAACAGACTGTTTCAGTTGACAGCTCTAAGACAATCAAAAACATATTACTGTACTTTGCTAATTAATCTTAACAACAATGCATAATTTTAAGTCCAAAGGGCCATCAAGTGCAAAACTTCAAAACTTGTGTGTTATTTTCAGCCTCTTGAATAAAGTGTTAATCTCACCCTTCTGAATACAGTGTTATTTTCGCCATTTTGAATACTGTTTGCCTTAGGTACCTTGTTCTCACAATTACTCCTTAAACAAAATTTAAAAAAACTAGTACTGTACAACATATTTTTCTTAATGCTGAGGATTAAGCTCTGTTTCCCAGTAACATGCATTGACATCTTAAATATATCAAAGATAAATATGAAGTTCTCTTCTTTATCTGTAAATTCTGTTACATCACTGTATTTTAGAACAGTATTTAATGCATGGCACTGCAGTAAACAAGTAACAAGGGCTCATCAACTCTTGAAACAGAATGTTCTTCTGCAGGAGTAATTGCAGTACCCTTTAACTACAGCATCAGTGTATACTGAATTCTCAAATGGTCACCAAACACATGTGAGTGACAATGTCATATCGATCTGAATCACACAAAATGAAATACTGAACAAAAGTCTGAAACACAATAGGCAAACAAATATTCCCTAGCCAGTGACTGAAGTATTTAATTAATGTATAACCCTTCACCTAATCTCAAAGTACTTGCAGTGTAAACATATAAACATAAATATTTAGATCACAAAATTGAGATTCAGAACATTTTGTTTTGTATTTTGGCAGCACACTAACATACCCTGACTGTGTCCATGGTCAAGCATTACCTTCAACATAGTTTGTGTATCCATACTGTCTTCATTACAAGTGATAAGGTTTGTTCTTCAAGACAATCCATATGCCAGGTCTACTGACTAACTCCCATGTGTGTTACATCTTTCAACAAATTTAGCATAAACAAAACATGAGGACACCACCATATCGTCATGTGTTACCAAAATGGCCTAAATCAATCATGGGCCATTTTTTAAAAATAAAGATACGATATTCTTTATAAAATTGAACCCATGTTGAAATACTGAAAGTATTAACATGTAGCAATATCTTCTTGCCAAGCTTATACTTGCACTGACTCTTTTTTTGCTTCACCATAAAACTGGTTTCTCCACATTCTCTCCGAGGTGTGAAAAATGATTTGGGCCATTTTTGTAGCACACTGATGGGTAACACTCTTAATACTTTCTCTTTTACTGAGTATCAGCTGTGATCTAACATTTCCAAGACAAGAAGCACTCCATTATGGCAATAACACTGCAAACCCATCAAGCTATTACCAAACACTTGTACGTATATACCTTAATGCTGGTATGAACACATATACCTCATCCCTATCATGGACTAAGATACTGATTTGGATTCTTACACTGACCTGTAAAAAAAATTTACTCTACTCGTTCCCACTCCAGTTCACAATCAGACAGCCATTTCAAACTATCCACAAAATGGGGGATAACTACAGAATTTGACTATCTTCTAAAGCCTAGAGGAACACAAACTACTGGAGCTATAAAAAAGAAATTTGTACTGAGCTTCATCATAAGTTCTCTCTAAGCCAGTGATTCATTGAGACCACATGAAGAAATGTGAATCTTGTCTTTTGATTTCAAAAAAAGCCAATGTGAATTGTGATGCAACAGATTTCAGCATATTCTGGATGAAGTGGAGATATGAGATAATTTGCATCACTGGTATTACTTGGTGGCTGTGTCTGAGAATGGGTTATGAGTTTTCCCTCCAGGCATATCACCGTTCCTCAGCATGCACCGCCTGTTTCACTTCTTTAGGCTCGTGACTTCATGCCTTCAGCCTGTACTTCTGATTAAAGGGACAGGTATAGTCATTTGTTTCACAGCCTAATAAGTCCAAATTATTTTTTCATGAAATTCAAACTGCATTTATTTTTTCCTTTTGCCTGACAGTTTCTGAGAACACACCATGGAAATGACAAGATTTTCATCCTGCTTGTGACATCAAAAAGCAAGAGAGTCTAGCAGATGATTGGTCCAGACAGTTTGTGTATGCATCTCCACCACTAATCTACTAACTTTATCACTTTATGATGTCACACAGTATGAGTAATGGTGGCATGCGCAGAGTGAAAATCTCAAATTTCAGTGGTGTTTTCTTTTCAAAAAATGGTCAGGTGGAAGGAGAATGTATGCAGTTTTCAGGTTTTTGAAAAAAAACAAAAAAACATGAGATTTTTCTTTAGGCAGTGATGCAAATATCTGTCCTTGCGCCTTCGAAATTGAACTTCCTAAACTGACATGTTTTCTCTTAACAGAAGCATCTGAAGCACATCAACTAATATAACAATTTGAAAACAAATTATTATTTTTCCTTTCTCAGTATTTATAATCCACTTGCAGAGAAAAGCGCCTAAATAACAGATAACTAGGTTACAGTCAAGTCTGCCTAATCAAAACCTCCATTTAATTGCAGTATTTTTTCAGCTACAGAATGCTGGTATTTCTATAAAAAAAGTCACTGAATAATCATTACTCCTTTAAGCTCCGGGGTAATTTGCAATTAAGCAGGGTGCACTTTATCAGGCAGACCCCAATAAGCATTCTGCTGAGCTGAATAGACATTCAGTATACTGTAAAATCAGTGATAAACCATGCTCTCTTCAAAACACAAAGTAACAAAAATACTGTAATGATAGGGATGGCATGATGTAATATATGATACCCACGTAAAGATAGCGTGTGACATTCTCCAGCATACTCCAGTGGTCCCTGTCCGCACACTACGAGGGTCTGAACAACTAAATGATAATGCCTGCATCACCATATGAGGATAGTACCATAACATGCCTCTGCCGCAAAAAGGCAGCAAGTATCACGCCGTCCAGTTCAGACCCAAAATCAACTGAAGACATTCATTCAATACTGTGCACAAATCTCAAACACCATTCAATTGGTATTTGTTTTTACCTTTTTCTACTTTTGTTGGAGGGAAGTTGGGGGAAAGAGGAGAGATGCTTTCATTGATCAACAGCATCTTGTATAGTGTTGAGCGACATTTGGAATATTTATCAGATTTAGCCATTCAGGCTTCATTCAAATCAACTGCTTCCTGCTTAACACATACAAGAAAAACTTCTTTGATAATATTTTATCTGTAAAGCCCTCTGACACAGCACTGAACTTACCCCTTCAGATCAGGAATGAGCCAAACATAGATAAAATACAGAAATCAAACAACAGCTACACAATTCAGGATACGTTACTAGGCTACACTCGGATGTTGTGCTTGGACTCTGACAGTATGTCTGTAAAACAGTAACTGTGAGAGACAAACTGCAGATGCACAGCGAGATATCAACAACCTGTCATCTTTGATCATACATATCTTCTGTCTACCAACTAATAAATGAACAAATGTCTAGCATTTTTAACAAGGTTACGTCCCAAATATTACCAACTCTAGAAAGTTTCTTGAGAATTAGAAAGCTGCAGCCAGGCATGAATGCCTTGAACAAGTCAAAATCACGGTTTCCTACTACAACCTCCTACAAACCTTTCAGACCTGGATTCATTCCTCAATACTAGCGCTTCACATATTCCTTGAAATTTGGCAAATCTGAGCCAAATAAGGTGGTTCTAAAGAATTTTAGATAACCATGCTTGAGGGTAAATAAATTTCTTCATATACACAGTCAACTCCTCCTAATCAAACTCCTCAGGCAAGTGAGAAAAATTGTAATTTAAAGGAATAGCAACTATCAGTGATTTTCAAATTGAAATCAAATCTTGTTCTTCCTGAAACAAAATTGCAATTAAATGGAGCCTCCATTTAAATGGTTTGCAATTAAGTGGAGCTGACTGTGACTAACCGGAGAGAATGAGATTGATCCAGCTCTGATAGATCCTCTTACTATGTGGTCATATCTCAATTTACATGTTTTCTC
>JAWQUT010000231.1:38543-50902 GCA_033807755.1 Ellobium chinense
AAAACATTTATTTTGATAATTTTATAATCGGCTAACTACGCGCTTCGAGTAGCCGGGAATGATAGGATCGGCTATCTGAAACCTGAGCGGTGGGACATTTGTTGTAAGCGTTGTATTATGCTAGGATAATGAATGCTGGTGTTGTCACTACACTGTCTAGATGGTTGAGGTATTCATCCCGATGTCATAGTTTGTTGTATAATCAATCGCCCGACGATCCTGCATGACTCTATTACTCAAAAATAGCCCCTATCATCAGCTCCACGCAATGTCGATGTCCATGTTCCTGTGCAGCCTTCGTCCATTGTTCCAGAATTTTTAGGCACAGCCAAACCAGACATCAACATCGCAGTTGAACCAGAAATCAGCATACAAACAGCAGCTGAACTAGAACACAACGATACCGTGACAAAGAGAAAAGGCCCGAGTGAATGGACAGGAAACAAAAGAAAATATCTACGTGAAACAGGACAGGAGTATGTTTGTCATGGCACTGAAGTGCCTGCGCGCCAAATGAAAGCGAGGTGCCCATGCAAAAGTAAAGACATGCAGTGCCATCAGTTTACAGAGGAAGACAGAAATGGTATATTTCGTTATATTTGGTCCTTTTCATGGTCCGAAAAAGAATGCTTCATCAAAGGTCTTGTCAACCAAACCCCTACACAGTTCAGAAGCTTCCAAACCCTCTACTTCCTCAAAAAGGATGGGCTGAAGCTGAAGGCTGCAAGTCAATGTTCCTGGCGACTACAACTCTAGCTAATGAACCATTTTGTTGGATCGGTTATGAAAGATACAGACAAATCACTTGCTAATGTAAGCACGACAACACTGCCTTCTTCTGGACATAGATACTATGAACGAGCGAAGAAGGAAAAGCGTTTCTTGACTGAGGAATTTTGGACCCATTGCCTAAATGCCTTCGCATTATTGCCATCAATCAACAGGAAAATTATGTTTGGAACAAATTATGCGAGGAATGCCAGAACTCTACAATCTCTGTGTTGAAAAGTGTGAAGAGCAAAATCGGAACAATTCAAACTGAAAAATCGATCATTCTTCCAACCCAAAAAAGATCAGTGCGATCTTTGTGTTGGTTTCCTGAAGAAGAATAGAGATCACACCGAGATCAGAAAGACAAAGCGAGGAGGGAAAAGGATACCTATAAACTGAAAGCTTTGGTATCAGTCACTGTGAACAATTGAAATGAAGACAGAGTTTGTGTGCTTGCGATGGACCTCCAAACTTTTGGCTCCAAACCCAAGCCCCAAAGCTTCAGCACTGTACTACAAGACTAAACTGGCCATTCACAATTTCACCATTTCTGATTTTGCTAGTCGGTATGTTATGTGTTACGTCTGGCATGAGGCAAACGAGTTCTCCTCTTGCATCGCTCACTATGTGTCATCAAGGCAAGGATTTGATAAGCTCATAATCTAAAGCGACGGTTGCACGTACCAAAACCAAAATAGTGTTCTTGCCAGCGCGCTTCGTGACTTAACAAAAACACGGACATCCCTATAGAGCAGAAATTTCTCGTCAAAGGCCACACTCAGATGGAAGTGGACAGTGTCCACAGTGTGATTAAGCGTTCGTTTAAAAACACAGTCATTTATGTCCCTCATGACTACAACGTGTTCAAAAAGGCAAGGAACTCGCCCAAACCGTATGAGGTGATGTGGTGTAATCATTCTTTCTTCAAGGACTACACCAAAAAGGGGAGCTACAAGAGCATCAGGCCAGGTAGACGTAAGGGCGATGCCGTTGTCACTGATATTCGTGCTCTGAAGTACTCATCAGATGTGGTCATTCACTTTAAATTAAACCTTGATTAGGACTGGCAGGAGCTTCCCAAAGCTCGAGGTCACACGACAGACATNCCCCCCCCTCTATACAGTAATAAACTGACAATCCAAACCAGTAAGTTTAAACATTTGCAGGAATTCAAAAAAGTGATTCCACATGACTGTTACCCTTTCTACGACAACTTAAGACATTCGTTCACATGTTTTTTACTGTTAACCTTTTAAAAGCTTCCCTGCTTATGCGTTTGTATGAAGAATGAAATCGTGCGATAAGTGATTATAACTATGATTGTGTCGCCATGCTTTTCCATGCTTTGTTCTTACTATATTTTATATTTAAAGACATCGATTCCAGAGTTGTTTTATTTTCTGTAAGCCCGGTAAAGTGTCCTTATTATGCCATGTTCATTTTTTTTCTGTACTAAGGTTATTTGAAATAAATGTTTTTGTTTTTTTTCTGCCAGTACTATAACCCATCACAGTATTTTTGCTAAACTGTATAGAGACATTCTAATTGAACTACAGTACTGCAATAATATAATCTCACTGAAGTCGTTTTCGTCATTGTTGTCAGTGCAATAACTAACTATAAACATAACGCCTAACGTCGGCAACAGTTGGCCGAATCTATCGTTCCCACAATCATTCGCTTCTCGTGGCGGCGAGAATGATAGGCTCGTCTAACCAGCAGCACGGCGGTTAGCCGATTCTATCATTCCCAAACTGTTAACTCACAGTCGGCTAACCGTCAAAAGTCTCTTTAAATAAAAACATATGATGACACCTTACAATAGTCATTTTCCTATCTTCAAACAATNGAAGTCAGAATTGATCAAATAAAAAGTGATAGGTGTCACGATAATTTCCAGATCATGTACGGGGCAATGCTCGCCTGGATCCCGTACTGAACACAATGCTCTTAGATTAATGAACAGCCCTCAGGGCCAAGGACCGGTGGAGAATACGTTGATTCGGCACTAACAGGTCGACATGTATGCACACAGCAACAAGTTGACCCAGAGGTGTTTTGCACTTTGTGGGGCTTCGACAGAGTTCATGAAATCATTACAAAACAATAAAATCATGATCAAGATGTAGCTCCAAAGAGGTTTCTTAAAAAAAGACTCATCACAAAGTTTGGCAAGTAGTTCAACCGATAACTCCTATTTCCTTCCTTCCTTCCTACTTTTGTTTCCTTCTTCCTTCCTAGCTTTCTTCCTTCATACCTGCTTTTTTCTTTCTTCCTTCCTGCCTTCCGTCTTCCGTCTCTAGTTCGATCGCTTCCTCTCCGTCCTCCATATCTTATATACACAATATTATCTCCCCACATATAACCTATACATTCTTTTGTTAACTGATAAGCTATTCTACATAAGCCTGTAACTTGGTTATAATGTCTTATCTCACACGTCCATCACCTCAGAATAGGTTCTCAACATGCTGTGCACATCTGCTACATTTTGTTTACTTAATGATGGAAATAACATTATTGGACTCTGGATGGCTCCACAGGCGCTCAGTTCCGTGATTCACGGCTCACTGAAAAGTCACTATACTGCCTGAAACCTTTTGTTGTTGTACTGTATTTGAAACCATTTTGACTCCATGTCTTGCAAGCTGGCATCTTCTTCCTTTATTTTTTTTTGCCCATTACTGACATTCTTTGACAATGCTCTTCTCAATTATTCTCCTCCCTTTTCTCCTCAAGTTCCATATCAGTTCTTTCAACACATCTGTCTTCTCATGTTAAAAATAAACGTTTCTTCATTGCCAGTAGGTTTCTCGCTTGTTGCTGTTCGTGAGGTCACGAAGTAAACTATGCTGTCTAAAACTTAAAAAAAAAAAAAAGAATTTATTCAAAGGAATTAGACACCAGAATTTCGTTTGAGGAATTAGACACCTGAATTTCGTCTGAGGAATCAGACACCTGAATTTCGTCTGAGGAATCAGTCACCTGAATTTCGTCTGAGGAATTAGACACCTGAATTTCGTCTGAGGAATCAGACACCTGAATTTCGTCTGAGGAATTAGACACCAGAATTTCATCTGAGAAATTAGACACCCGACTTTTATCTCAGGAATTAGACACTGCCGAACCCGACGATGTCAGATTCCCCAGCAATTCCATAATTTACCCCGAAGAGGGCTACCTGCCCTAGGAGTTAAATACCCTCCCCCCCCCCCCCNAAAAAAAAAAAAAAAAAAGGTCGGATTTCACTGACAATGCCGGAATTTCGAATTTGTATACCTTGTGAGTTCGGGGAAACAATTTGATGTAGACAATAAAGGGATGGTCTGGGTTACAGTTTTACAGACCTGTTATACTTGTTAAGTTACAGGTCTTGAAATCCTACTGTATTACTTTAACATGTCATACCACGTTCATGCAAGTGCCAAATTCCAAATTAAATTACTTCAAGCTTGTATTTGCCAGTCACAGCAGGCAGTATGTCTCCGTATACCGATAACCAATTTAAATCCCACTTCCTATGGACAGTCTTTAAACGCATTCTAACAATGGATCCTCGTTCATTATCTGTTTTCAAATTACTTCATATTCCCTCTTTCCGGCCACAGCATGAAGCATAGTCACCAGCTTAAACCGGTCAAATCCCACATCTCATAATCTTTTTTACCATATCATGTCGCATTCTTACAACATAGAAATTTTAATACTTTTTATTACAAATCAATTCAAGCTTTTTCTCCCACTGAGTCTCAATAATAAAACAATATCGTGATCCACTTGTGAACCACGTCATTCCAAATTCTAACGACAGATTTTAAATACGCCTGTCTAGCACCCCGCCTCTACCATATGTATATCACGTGAGTGGCAGCTCTTAATCCCTGATCCGACCCTAATGCAGTCAGCCCATGTCCACACTGCACATGAATGTGTCAGAAATAGCTAACTAGCTGGCTCCAACCACCCCCGGGCTAAGACCTAACTTGTCGATACTCGGTTCTCGTGCTCCGAGTATTGAAATTATCGATTCTAATTCGATCCCGATATCCGAACGATAGCAGACAAAAGAAGCGTTTCACAGTTTTGATACGTTTTATATACACAGGCAGATATCATACTGAGGATCTGAATGATATCACAATTACATCCGATACAGATTTCATACCTAGTTATAATAAAATATGGTAGCAAAAGTGTTACATTACAGGCCTGTTGGCGATGTAGGAGGATAGGCCCTAAATTCAACTGGAGTTTGAAGGGTTTTGTTACACCAGTCTTGTCCACCGCTCCTTTGGTTATTGTTAGCTGACTTCCAACTTGCATCAAAGACTACACAGTGACTAATGTTACCTAAAGGTCTCTGCTTGCACTGAACAACCATCGAAAGCATCGGTATGTCGGAACAGGACTGAAACGGTATCGAAATTCCTTATGGTGAAGTGTTGCTTCGGACATCGCAAGTATTCAATGTAGAAAGTATCGATTCTTGGAATTAATCTCGCCCGTCAGTAGCGCCAACTTTGCTCTAATCTGCGGAACAAAGTCTCTCTGACACATCAGCTTGGCAAGCCATTCCCATAAACAAAGCGCAAATAGTGACGGGAAGGAAGACATTTTCCTGACTCGGTGCATTCTATATTTAACTTTTCCTTGTTATTTCTCTGTGGCCTACCCGCATTTCAGTCAGATGAGACTTTTGTTTTGCGACTGGCATTTCACTACCTTCAGAGCGAAACGGTCATTTTTATTCTTAATGATTTTTTATACGGGTAAGAATTGTGTTACCTCAGCAATTCAGGCGTTTATTACTGTTTTGAGGCTGTTGGTTTTAGTTTATAGCGAGGTTATAATTTTCGTGACTTCACTCGTGAAAACTACCTCCTGCGAAAAATGATTCCTTTCAAAAATTTTCTTAGGGTCCGTTATTAGTAAAAATGTGTGTAGCAGGCATTGACCCTCAAGGAGTCGCAAACGCTGCATTTCTAGTTACAAGCTTTCGTTATTTGGACATTCGATTATAGCATGTTTCTCCATCAAAACGCATAAAAACTGCCAAATACGCTATGCAGATATTCCTATGATATCACTTCGGTTGCTCTAGAATTATGTCCTCGTTTCCCCATAAGAAAACCGTCATGCGGGGCTTGGGAAAATTAGGATCCTCCCGAAAAGCGCTATTTCCGACTTTCTCTCGAAAGTTAAGTCCACACGAAAAGAAAAAAAACACAAAAACAACATACAATGGTTATTCTTAATTTGAACCAGCCTGAGTATCTGAGAAGGTCTTTTTAATCCCCTCACCTGTAAGGTCACTTTGCTAAATTTAAGGTCATTATTATTAGTTTGGTAGTTTTATTCTTTTTCTGAAGGTTGGACAAGTTCTTTGGCCATTTTAAACGCTTAACAGTCAGATACTTTTCTTGTTTATTTCAGGTCGTTTCGAATATCTAAATTTTATTGGTGTTATTTCCTTTGGTAATTTCTAAAACACAAAAACACGTGTTATTTCCTTTGGTAATTTCTAAAACACAAAAACGTGTTATTTCCTTTGGTAATTCTAAAACACAAAAACGTGTTATTTCCTTCGGTAATTTCTAAAACACAAAAACGTGTTATTTCCTTTGGTAATTTCTAAAATACAAAAATATGTATTACTTCCTTTGGTAATTTCTAAAACACAAAAACATGTGTTACTTCCTTTGGTAATTTCTAAAACACAAAAACATATGCTACTTCCTTTGGTAATTTCTCAAACACAAAGACACGCCTGTTACATACCTGTAGCGTAAGTGAATATGAATCATTCTTCAAGATTTGGAAGTGTCAAAACGCATGTGCAAGGAATTACACAAACTGATAATTTTCAGTGGCTTCAAACAACAAAAATTACAGATTTTCCTTACTAGGGTCGTTTATACTGGCTTTACAGTTTTCTATGGGTAAATTCTGGTAATCCGAGCTTTGTGACTTTCAAACACTATTTCTTTTTTAACAGGGAGGTCTGCTGACAATGGCTTATTTTGTTGTGATTTTCTTCAACAATAAGTCATATTTTTGCCGAGAACATTAAAGCCTTGTTATTATGCTCCGAAGTATCACTCAAAAACTCACATTTGATGTTTTTATTTCTGATAACAGGGCACAGCAATTGCTAACAAGAGAATCATTACAGGATTCTAAACTTTTCAGCTCGATCTATCAACATTTTGGGAGACAGGTTCTGAAAGGACTTTACTGTTACTGAAATTCTGGATACCAATGCGCACACCTCACACTGGTACCAAGATGTAATCAGTTAAAAATCAATCAGCTCTTTCCAGGAAAAGTGACAAGAAAAACCAGGATGTCATTGTACGGATAAAATCCAAGGGTTAATATTGTGCAGATCTACTGATTACATTTTCCAACTTCCAACACTTCCATGGATTCGTGCTCTGTGGTGAGCTCGCTATCCCTCAACCACAGCTTTGACTTTCAGAAAAGGTCTGCTGGCAGCAGCGGCACCAGGATGGTGCAGAAGAAGTGGTCCGGCGAAAGTGGTGGTCGGGCAGGACCGGAGGGTCGTGGGGGGAGAATAGGAGGGGAGGGTCGACGCCCCAGTGTGGACACCTACCAGCGTTCAGAGATTAGTAATGGCACAGACCTCAGTGCTGAAAGACCAAACACCAGGGATACCAATACGCTCTTCATGCGAGATGCCTCAGTGCTGTCTGGACAGCCAGATAAGTCCAACTTCAGAGAGAAGCTTCAGAGCTGGACAGTCTATGAAGACACCTCGTCACCGTACATGGCGCCCCGTCCAACCACCAGCCTGGCCAATCAGAAGCCGGGAAACCAACTGGACCTCATGTCGGACATTGAGAGGGAAATGAGCTTCCTCATGTCTCGGCCCTCCACGACCTTTCCCACAAAGCCTAAAGAACTGGTGGAGCCCCTGGAAGGATTCCTGCCAGAAGAAAGGCCTGTTTCCCAAAAGAAATTCCTAGTCCTGCCCTCCATTGGCCATAGACTTCCTAGCGAACTCTTCCTACGGCGTCAGCGGTCCAACCTCGAAACCACCAACCAGTTGGATTACTCTCGACACAATCTCGAGGATGATTTGAACTTTTTCTCGGACTACCATCACCACTCCGGTGAAAGGTCATTCGCGCCTGTTCTACACAGTCCACCAAACGTTTTCGCCCACCCTCGAGACTCTCCTACCAGGGCGGGCAAGATCGGCACGCCGATGCCCCTCCCACCCATCCACAAGCTGAAATGGGAGAAGCTCCGACCGCACGCGGGCCTGGCAGGGTTGGAAGAGGAGAATCCGTACGGACACTACTCCAGAGGTGACAGTGACAGCCAGCTGTCCTCGCACTCTTCCAATGAAGAGGAAGATCTGGACCAATTTCGCCTCAAGACACCAGAGACCTACAGGTGTGACACGCCCACAAAGACCACCATTACTCCACCTCCAGACTTCAGATGAAACTTGGTAACTTCTATGCGTTGTGCTAGAAACCATCGAACAAACAAACAAACAAACAAAAAAACTGGTGCAAACGATTGATATTCACACATTTATTTCAAGTCCTGGTTTGCCTGGTTGAAAGCAGAGATATCTACCTGTAAAATATTAGCCAACCACGAACCATGCAGGTGGATGTCCATAACTATGCCCATAAAAAGATCTCAGAGAGCTGAGCTTATTTCCTAAAGCGGTGGACAAACGATAACAGCCGGATCTCTACTCCAGACAACTGGTTTTTCTTGGAGACGTTGGCCATTACCTAAACATTTAAGTATCGAGGTATTCAGCCTCTAATTCTCAAGGTATCGAAAGTTTCGATTCTATTTCGATTTAGATGCTCAGTGCAGTTAAGCATTTCGATCCTTTCCTAAATCTTTCGATATTTGTGATGCTTTTGACGATTCAGGGCCATATAAACTCGCCGCTTATACCGTGTGTATCGAAACTCAAAAGTTTGAACATTTATACCAACACCCAACCCTCCCAGTATTGAAAGTTCTGGAAGTTCTGCCTGCAACTAGAGCGAGTACAGTATTAAATTTCTCCTGGCGTTGTGATCGAAGACATGTGAAATTATTCAACGGGCAACTTGTCAATAACAGTCAGACGACAAGCCCTGCCCAACTGAACCTTAAGAAAGACGTGACATTCATAGACATGACGATTGTAGTATTCAGTGAAAACTGTGGATTCTATAGTATGCTGTCCGCAATAACCAGGTGAAAGTTATATGCAGGTCGTCATGAGGCCCTGCGGGTTTCTGACTCATGATAACTGACTGGTGCTGATATTTACATGTGCTCTAAAGTGAAATGTCGTGTACTCAGGCTTGTGGATGATCTTCTTACTGTGTCTTATCCGTTGAATTTGCTCTGTGTTGTTGGATTATCCTTGCCTCCTCTGATAAACCGACTCAAGTGCCAATTCATGGATCTGTGATGACAATATGACTTCATGACCTCAGGGGACTGGTCCAGAAAACTGCTCCATAACAGAGAGTTCGTGGGTAAAACCTGACACTGAAAGAAGGGAACTCGGAACTAAAAGCATTTCAACGAGAATGAAGTTTTTTGTTCTTTTAAAGAATAAGTCTACATATGGACATCGATCACGATATCCTACTACATTGACTTTTGCTCTTCATTATGAAACATAAGAATCTATATGGCCTGCTCAATGCATAAAGGCCCGGTTTTCACTGTATGCTTTTGTGCACTGAGCTATCCATACACAATTAAGACTGCATAACAGCAAATTTAGACGCCCTCTAAATACATGTTTATATTCGTAATTAGAGGAAAGATGCACGTATTTTGCCAAGAATTCTGTGAGCCTGTCGGTTGTTTGGGTTTTATCTATGGACAAGACTTGAAGTTGAGTGTTTGATTCACTTTATGTTGCAAGGTATTAAGTGTTAGTATTTTTCCGGAGGAGATGCAAACATGAATATGTGGCTGTTGATCATCCGAGTGTTACAAGAGCAGACATTAAAATAAATAATCACTACCATGTATCCCTGTCAAATGACAGACCGTCTCTGTAGGGTAAACATGTTATGCAAAACCGAAAAAAAAAATTTCAAAGATTTATTTCAACTGAATTGATAACCTTCGCTTATACCTTCCAGCTTTCTTGCCTTCCTTTTTTAATGAAACCAGACAAAATATCTGAACTGCGTTGACAATCTTCCTCCTGTGCATTTATCTTCCCTTTCTCGTATTCTTTTTTACTAAACACAGACAGGAACAAACTTCACTGAGATAGCATTATATTCTGTCAATTGGTTGCATTATATCCTACTACAACCTCTCTACCTGATGTGCCTCTTCACCTGGCTGAAGTTACAATAAATCTGATACGCGAATATTTTTTGATAGCATACAGAGTTTGATTCATTATGGTGAAGTACATACTGACAAAGCAACATGTATATTGACTGAGGAAACAGCTTATCATTTGTGTTACAATGTCATGTATAAATGTATCAGGTCTTTTCTCATAATTCCAACACTTAAAAAAAAAGGTAATCAGGTTCATGCTCTTATGCTGAGCAGAGTTCCACTAAAAGCAAGCATTTCAATCCACTGTTGCACTCCAGCACTTCTGAAAGTCATCGAGCTAATGTTCTGAAATCGCTTAATGATACGCTGGGACAGGATATCCTGCCTTTAGAATATCTGATTTCCCTGCACTCTGCCCTTTACAGTACATTTAATCTTACACAAGATTTGCTCTGTTTCAGTCTCATTTCCATTCCAAGTTTTCTAGTTCTATGCCATAAATTATGTGTCTCATTACTTCGAAACAAACAAAAACAAACTTCCATAGAAGGCGTTCTTTTAAGTGGATAATACTGTACCTGTTAGATTGGCGTTCCAGTTGNGGGGAGAGATGGGGGTTCAATTTTTTCAAACATCCATATGCTGCGGATCCTAGCAAATGCAGAGTGAGAATACTTTAGTATGAAAATGGCAATGTACTTTTTTTCAACAATGATGACGGACATTGCAAAAGAATAATGAATGCCCCTTTCTTGGAATTCAAGTCTGTGATGCATGACTGTAGTTAGCAGGGCTGCCACTCACTTTTCAGAAAATTCTCTGAGATTTTTGTGGCTTCACACTGACTCAATCTTTTTAGTTACACCGTATCTACTTAAAAGTGCATAAATATAAATTATACAGAGAGAATGCCCAAGGCAAAAAATTTTGAACAAGAAAGAAACAAATAGGAGTAAAACACTCCTTAGATCATGATTCTCATATAGTCTCTTGGATTGATGGCAGAGGATCTTCTCTGAAAGATAACATTCTCTGACTTCACAGAATTTTCTGGAGAGTGGCAATCTTGCTGTAGTTAAAAATGTCCAAGATGGCTTTCTATTTTGAGTGCCTCTAAATCTAGTTCAAATCAGCGGTCTGGCTTGGCTTCAGCTGGCGAGATTATATGTATTAACATAATACTTTTAGCACTGCCTAGTAAGACCAGCTGAATTTGTTGATCGATAGTGGATTGGAGCTGCCAGTGAAAATTCTGGATAATCTTGCCCAATACTGTTCAGTAGAGTACAGTACAATGCTTTTCATGCGCGACTTGGCATTTCTGTTGTGCTTAATCAGATGGTACATTTTCAATCACAGAGAGTGGAAAAAAAATTGAGGCAAGGGTGAAGGAAACCTGATTTCAAGTCCAGATTGGAAGGATAATAAGGGAATTTCTTATAAGATATATAGGAGGAGTCACTATATACTTTCCATATTCGTTTGAACTGCCGCACCCCTTCTGATGGACGCCCCTACCCTTCCCCCTCAAATTCTCCTGAACAATAATTTCCCATAATTCATCTGATAATTCAGCCTGATGTCTGAAATATCCCTTCCCAAAATTATAAAATTATATTATAGTTATTACTGTGCAATTATGAAAATATTAAGTTATTATACACTGTTAATAATTCTCGCTGCGGCTGCCCCAGTAGGAAAGAAATACATAGTTATATAACAATATGGGAAAGGAAAGAAATGGGAATAGGAGACAATGAGGACGAAAATGATGGAGCAGTAATCATTGTTGGTCAAAATAACATTGCCATACTCCAAAAGTATCAGTATGCTCGATTTCGCCGTAATTCAACCCTTTCCCTAACCCCTTTTCTTTGTTAAACAACGCCAAATGCTCACTCGTTTACGGCGAAATCAAGTTCGTCCAAAAGTATACTATAATGACACATACTGCATTAGCACAGAATTCTGATCACCCACATCAAAAATCACGAGTTTTCCTTTTCACTTGTATGCGATCGAGTAAGAAGATACGTCCAGCTCTGCTTAATAGCAACTTTTTAATAACATGGAAAAGTTGCTATTTCAATTCATTCTTCTACTTCATATCGTTTTTCCTTTTCTGAAAAATGTTGACTCAGCCAATTGTGATTATCTGAAGATGACTGTCTTATGGCATCTGCTGTGCCACCGCTCACTTCTGTAAGATATTATTCTCAATGTGTGTGAATGTCATCAAGATGTGCAGTCTGACCTGGTACCTTTTTTTTTTTTTGGGGGGGGGGGGGGGGGGT
>JAWQUT010000231.1:50909-72899 GCA_033807755.1 Ellobium chinense
TTGTTTATTATTTTTTTTTTTCATTTTATAGAACTGTTAGAGTTAGACTACACATTTTGTGATCATGCTTTCTTCATTTTATACGCCTCAACCGTCATTAACTTTGGTGCTAATGTGAAACTGTATTTTCTGTGTCTTTTTTTTTTTTTGCTTTGAATGAAGTTTTGATACTGTGATAATTTTAAAAAGAAAGTTAGGGATATTCACCTAGGTTTTGTTATTTATGTAGAATTACACGTGTATGAATTTTGTGTTCAGAGAACGGTCGGGGCAAGCATATCAAAGGTCACTTTTGTATAACAGCAAGTTTGCATTTACTGTTGTCTCTGTATATCTCTACATACTATCTCAGATAGTTCTCAGGCATGACTTGAGCCAGTCTGGACAACTTGCTGCCTTCACTTACTGTTTACACTAGATGTTACAGAAAGGAGTAAACAACTACATTAGGACCTCATGGTTTCCAAAGTCTTGTGCTCATAAAACTCCCAAAATCTAGCATATTGTTTGAAATACGTCCTTTTTTTTTTTTGCCGTGTTAAAGGTCTGTTCATGAGCTTAACATCTCAAAATCTCGAAACTATGAAATGGATTCCTGGAATTCAAGCTGATGAGGTTCTACTGTAAATGCTAATTTAGAAGCTGGAGATCCAATAATATGTACACTCCATAATGGCATGATTAAATTGCAGAAGGACATCAATATTCTCACCATTGTATTGATTCCCCCCCCCCTCCCGCGGCGCAGCCTTTTCTGTTTCAAGTCACATTAAGAACACTAAAAAAAACAACCCAAAAAACAGAGCGATGGGGGAGGAAGGGGGGAATGGTGTCTTATAACATGATTTGGATCAAAAATATGTTTTCACTACCCCTTACAGAGCAAGTGAAACATGGTCTTTATACATGTACACTGTATATCTAGATTACATAATTACTGAACTGATGTATTCTGTTGCACTGATAGTCAAACATTTTTCCTGCCCACAAATCCCAGAAGTTCCCTAACTTTCAATTTCGCCAATTCAAGGAAACATGGGCTTCACTGGGCTAAGGAAATATCTATTATCTTTCACTGTTGTAAACCTGAATATCTGAGAACTTGCGCATTAACGATGGGATGGATCTCTTACCATATCTGCATAAGAATTACATTAACTCTGCATGTTGAATATTGAATGTTACTGAAAGTGCAATGAGCACAGATACATTAATGTAATTCCTACAATAGTAAGACATCCCATCCTTAATGCAAAAGTTCTTCATAAGTAGAAAATGTATGTATGTGCTCTCAGCTTAGGAAAGAATGGATTGTTTCCTTCAATTCAGTGCAAGAAAACAGCAATGTATGTTTTCCAGAAGCATGTGCGAACAAAGTCTGAATGAAATGTCAGAAATGTGAAAATGGAGTCTGTCAGAAAATTTGTCCTCGGACAGACATACAGCCATCTTGTCTGATTCTTTTCACTGTTAGATTTTCAATTTCTGGCATTCTCATCTATAGCTTTGCTAATAAATGGCACCGACAAGAATAACCAGGTTCTAACTTCCAAAAAATCAAAAGTCAAAGTTTAATGTTTCCACTAATTCTGTCTATTGCATTATGTTGTGATATATGCTTTTATTGCGATAATATATACAGATATATATAACTCGTCCAAACAGCCAGAAGCTCTTATATAGCTTGAAATAACTCCAGGCTTTGTTATGTTCACTCAGTTCAAGTTCACAAACTCTCTTCCCCCATCAAAATAGAAGTTAGAACCTTGTTATTCTATAGTCATGAACTGTGTGCAAGGAACTGTGTTTCTGAGCCGATCATATTTGTTTGTATGACTGTCTGCACTGCATAAAATGGCATATGAAATGAATAGCTGAATACTTGTATGCTATGTACACATATTACACATAAATGAATAAAAATCATGCAAGCAATTACTTCAAATGAGACTGTTTTACTGCATGTCTGGAGTAGCACTGGCACGGGATGAATGGACAGGTAGATGATTAGGTGGTCTAACAGATAGATGGACAGGTAGGTAAATGGACACCTGTCCAGAACAGAATTATATTCTCAGTGTCTACAAGTCTAGATGTACTAACCAATTTGTCTGAGAAACCAAGGTCTGAAACGAAGCACATTCAAACATGCATATTATGGACCAGACACTCTAAACTTTATTGTATTATGCATGTTCCACAATATCCACAGAAAGCGTGACCAATGCTATCACTTGAACACTTGAAAATGTTTCCGAATAGCACTTATTCCAAATAAAAGATTCCCGAAATAAGCATGTTTTGAGTGCAACTCTTTTCTAAAGGTTATAAATTTATGATAGGTAGNCTGTTCATGAGCTTAACATCTCAAAATCTCGAAACTATGAAATGGATTCCTGGAATTCAAGCTGATGAGGTTCTACTGTAATGCTAATTTTGAAGCTTAGAAGCTGGAGATCCAATAATATGTACACCCCATAATTGCATGATTAAATTGCAAAAGGACATCAATATTCTCATCATTGAATTGATTCCGCCCCCCCCCNTTCCCTCTCCCGGCCCAGCCTTTTCTGTTTCAAGTCACATCAAGAACACAAAACAAACAAAAAAAAAAGAGAGACAGAGATGGGGCAGGAGGGGGGAAATAGTATCTTATAACATGAGTTTAACTAAATAGGAGTTTTTACTTCGCCTTCCAGAGCAGGTGAAACATGGTTCTATACATGTATATCTAGATTATATAATAATTGAACTGATGTATTCTGTTGTACTGATGGTCACACAGTTTTCCTGCCCACAAAACCCAAAAGTTCCCTAACTTTCAATTTCGCATATTCAAGGAAACATGGGCTTCACTGGGCTAAGGAAATATCTATTATCTTTCACTATTGTAAACCTGAATATCTGAGAACTTGTGCATTAACGATGGGCTCTCTTACCATCTGTGTAAGAATTACATTAACTCTGCATGTTGAATATTGAATGCTACTGAAAGTGCAGGCAGCGCCAATGCGCTGATTACTTACGATAGTAAGACATCCCACCCTTAATGCAAAAGCTCTCCATAAGCAGAAAATGTATGTGCTCTCAGCTTAGGAAAGAATGGACTGTTTCCTTTTAATTCAGTGCAAGAAAACAGCAATGTATGTTTTCCAGAAACGTGCGACCAAAGTCTGAATGAAATGTCAGAAAAGGGAAAATGGGGTCTGTCAGAAAGTTTGTCCTCGGACAGACATACAGCCATCTTGTCTGATTCTTTTCATTGTTAGATTTTCAGTTTCTGGCATTCTCATCTACAGCTTTGCTAATAAATGGCATCGACAAGAATAACCAGGTTCTACTTCCAAAAAATCAAAAGTCAAAGTTTAAATGATTCCACTAATTCTGTCTATTAGACCGTTGCAAAATGTTGTGATATAGGCTTTTATTGCGATAATATATAGATATATATAACTCATCCAAACAGCCAGAAGCTCTCATATAGCTTGAAATAACTCCAGGGTTTGTTATGTTCACTCAGTTCAATCTCACACACTCTCTTCCCCCATCAAAATAGAAGTTAGAACCTTGTTATTCTATAGTCATGAACTGTGTGCAAGGAACTGTGTTTTTGAGCCGATCATATCTGTTTGTACGACTGTCTGCACTGCATAAAATGGCATATGAAATGAATAGCTGAATACTTGTATGCTATGTACACATATTACACATAAATGAATAAAAATCATGCAAGCAATTACTTCAAATGAGACTGTTTTACTGCATGTCTGGAGTAGCACTGGCACGGGATGAATGGACAGGTAGATGATTAGGTGGTCTAACAGATAGATGGACAGGTAGGTAAATGGACACCTGTCCAGAACAGAATTATATTCTCAGTGTCTACAAGTCTAGATGTACTAACCAATTTGTCTGAGAAACCAAGGTCTGAAACGAAGCACATTCAAACATGCATATTATGGACCAGACACTCTAAACTTTATTGTATTATGCATGTTCCACAATATCCACAGAAAGCGTGACCAATGCTATCACTTGAACACTTGAAAATGTTTCCGAATAGCACTTATTCCAAATAAAAGATTCCCGAAATAAGCATGTTTTGAGTGCAACTCTTTTCTAAAGGTTATAAATTTATGATAGGTAGAATCTGGAGACTGAGGAATTGACAAATTTGCATGAATGAAGATTGAGGAACTGACAAATTTAGGTAAATATCATATGTCATATTTGCAACAAGCACATCATAACTTTTGGCTCATGCAGGTTAAGTTTTCTGCCAACACTGGTATTGTTCCAGTCATTTTCAGTAAGCCTTCACAAATTTGGACTTCATACAGTCTTAAAACCTGCATGCTCCTTGTATGACAATAGTTTCTGGCAAAGACCTCATTGCTCATGAAATGAAAAAAGTGGGAATTTAGTAAGAGTTATGCGTGGGATCTTAGTGAGAGTGGGATCTTAGTCAACAATCCTGGGTAGGCAGGGGAGATAAGTACAGAAATTTACAAGGCATGGGAATTATGCTCCTTGTTCAAAGACTGTCACCAGTGGAAAGGGCCATGTGTGTCAGGATCTGGATGATCATGTGACTGCTGTTACTGATCTAGGAACATGGTATCAGTGGAAAAGATCGTGTGTTGTTGTGTGAGTGACTTATCTGCACCTTGTCACAGTACAGCATATGTAAGTAGGCAAGACTGAAAGGAGATAACTGCAATTAGACCACATATTCTGGCAATGGATAGATATGAGGAATCCTATCGGAAAAGAAGAGAAGAAAAACTCACTGGTGGCTAGTGGGACCATGATCTTGGGCGGAAAAGTTGTTGCAGAGGGAACATTAATAGGATTCTTTTGTAAATACAAAGCACTTGATTTTCAAGACAGAGCCAGATCTTAACCAAACTGGGATGTCAAGTAGTGGAATGTTATTGGAAACTACTGTATTTGGGCTCTGAATCCCTTACTGTACGTTTCAAAATTTATTCACAAATTCAAACACTTTACAAACTGGAAATTAGGAGCTGCTGTCCTGGATTTCGAATCCCTGAGATTTTACATCAGAGGCACAACCGTGTTGTATGTGTAAACTGGCAGTAAATTTCCACTACTATGTTGACAGAAAGCTCAAACATCAAAGAGTGACTAAGAACTCACCTGAAGACAAAGTGATGATCATTGTTGGCAATGGTGACTGTTACATCTGGGATGCTGGCTGCATGAAGGTGAGATTCAACTGAGGCTCTGAAACCAATTGCAGAAGAATATCTCAGAAACAATACCAACATAAAATCTCTGTGTATATGATATTCTATGTATCATGCAAGCTAACCACACACATTAAAATGAAATACAACTTTTTCTTTTATTGTTTTACAATGGCATACAATGTTATATATATCATTCATAAGACAGATTAAAAAACACCTGCCCAATATGAGGAATCATTTAGTGATTTTTAGCGGGCTACTACTAAAAGAAAGAGAATATTGTGACATATGTTCAGCACAGGACTTTGAAGGGCAGAAGTATGAATTTTTTCATAGCAGATGATAAGCATGCCAATCATGCAAAATAAAAACATGGATTTACCAGCTGCATAAGATAATTTCCCAACTTGATTTTTAACACTGTAGTATGTACCATTAATGCCTTGGCTAAAATCTAATTTCTAGTGGAAACCATCTAAAACAAGCCCAGATACAACAGGAAATTCTTTGTATCAGGCATAGTCTTAATCCTTGTTTCCCCCTCCTCTTTATTATCAATTTTTATTAAAACACCCCAGACTGGAACAGCAAAATGCTAGTTATTATGGTATTATTTCCTCATTCCCATACAAGTTTTTGCATGAATACAGAGGTTCAACAGCCAGTGCATTGGTGAAATTGTCTTGGTCAGTGTTTATATGCTGTTATACAAGTGACAATCTAGCATTTTCATCAATGATTGCGATGGCACGTAGCATCATCAATGTTAAATCTGCATGTTTATACCTCAGTCATGAATAAATAGTTCTGGTTGTTTCCCTAGTTCCATAAAACAATTCTGAAACACCTGGACACAGTAACAACGATGGAATTTTTAACATCCTGATCACCCCATTATGACTAAGTTCCACTGTAAATAAATTCACACCAGTGCTAAGCAATTCCTTCTTTACAATGTGATGTTTGAACCAGGCCACTTAAAAGCCACAAGCTAAATATAAAAGAAAAAGCATCCTCAGAATGGGAGGAGCATCGGACAATAGATTATGAAATCTTGACTCTAACAAGTGTTTTAAAAGTGAATTTAACCAGCTGCATTTTCAGTATAAAATTTGGGAACCTTCTACCTCAAGGACCTCATTTGTTCTCATGAAGATAGAACAATCACTTGTATTAAAGTTCCATAAATTTACAAATTTGTCCAAATATCTGAGTGGTTTCTTGAAAGAAGAGAACACTTACCTCATGGCATTCTTAAGTAGTTCTCCAAGGATGTAATCCAGAGGTGGTTGGATGTAAGGGAACGTTGTGTTCACATGGCCGTTGACCTTTACTTGTGGGGCCACTCCATACTTGGCTTCACACACACTCCTGTTGGGGGCAAGATAACAACAACAAATATAAAAATTAAATTAGAATACCTTTAAAACTTTTCTTCCAAACATGCAAAAAGTAGCTCTCAATTAATCCTTGGGAGTATACATCAATGTAAAAGCACATTTCCTGATAAGGTTTCATCCCCGAACCAGATAACTCATGTGACTGCTGATTACATGATTGAACGACAGACAAAGATGTCTCAGCGGCACTATCATTATCTCAAATACATTTCAAAATGTTTTGTTAACAAATGAGTATGACATAAAACAACTATCACTGATGAGGATCTGAGATCAAATCTTAAGTATTCACCAAGGGCATGAAACAGAGAACTGCAAATGATGGCCAACATTCATTAATCTAACTGTTGAGGATGAAGATTAACAATTAATAAAAACCTAAGCTAAGGAACAGCAGCCACATTTTGAACTAAGCATGTGGCCACAGGAATTCACTTTTACCACAAGATATGCAAGCTCTCCAATATTTACCTGACAAACTCAGCTTTCTTCTCCACCAGTTTACGAGGAGAGAATGCGATGTTGATTATGCCCACATGGTTTGGCTGCAGAGAAAAAAAACCATAGGTGATGGAAAAGATAAACATTAGTTTGGCAACCGAGGTAAAATAAAAAGGACAATCTCTAAAGAAAAAAAAAAAAGGGAGAAAAAACAAAAATGGGGAGATCATAATAGGAACATGAGATGACATTCTATGAACTTACAGAAGGATCTCACAGTCTCAAACCTCATGTATCTGAGAGACATGTATATTTGTTTGTAACACTTTTGATCTGTGTCGCTTATTTTCTGGGCAAAGTTTATTTATAAACTAAAACACATGAAAGGTTCCAAATGATCAACTTGTTTGTGAGGTATTTGATAATGTGAGTATAATATCTATAAAACAAAATATGATTCTGCCCAACGACACAAAACTTTTTTGAAAAATGTATAGTGAATTTATTAAAAATAGTCGATGTTTCATGTTTAACACTTTCTCAAGATTAACACTGCAAATTTAAGGCATACAAAGAATGACAAGTGAGGACATGTCTGTGTAATATCTATGTGATTTAGGGCACATGCATCAGTTTAAACAGACAGACCCACAAACTCACTTTCTCATCATGAAGTGCAAGATGGTGCTCTCCTAGCATGCGAATTCCCAATCTTGAGGTAAGGGTTCTGTCCAAAAATGTCTTGATCAAGCCTTCATCCTGAAATGCAAAAAACTGTCATACACAGCCAAAGTCCTCTCAATTCAACTCTTAGAACTCCACGTTTCCTCTTAAATTCTTGTACCTCTGGGCTCCTCAGCTTACATGTATGCTTACACCATATCACTGGCATGAGAGACAGAGATAATTAACGCCTACACTAATATACTGGTGTCTCGGGATCAGAGGACAATCAAGATAGGGCCTAGAGTTCAAGCTTGTGTGAAAACTGAATTTCTAAGGACATCGGTTTTCTTGATCAGTGAATTTATGGAGATACAGTATTCATGTTTGAGGGATCTAAACACCAAAAACTTCTTTCAATAATGTCCTAAAAGCTGACGTCTCTGAGACCAGGTATTGTCTTTCTTAATACCACAAGACAATATTAACACATGAAGAGGCACTCTCAACAAAGAGAGATTGCAATCTCAATTCTATGCTCAAGCATCAGTACAAAGAACTGACTACACTATACTCACTTCACAAACCTTCTCATTTGTTTAGAAGGCACACTATCCTGGCAAAGGGAAACAACCAGATAATTCTGTAAAAGCCTATGAGGCTTAAACCTGTGATTCATAAAATAGTTATTTCCCTTCACTTAACAAACCATACCAATATCAAAGCCACACTACCTCTAATAGAACAAAAGTAATATATTCACTTTCTAAATTGCTTGTAATACAATCTATACCACCAGTAACATAAATGGTGAAAACTTGATGTGCCGACTAACCCAAATCTAAAAGCAACACCATACATTTTCAGGCCATATGCTAGTTTCGAGAAAACATTCAGAAATTTTACTTTGAGAGCAGAGCATCTCTGAATGCATACTGTTTCAACTGTAGCTCTGTTTGTGTTGTAGTGTGATGATAGCTTGTTTGAATCAGAAGTTTATGGCATTTCAGCATGACTACAGCCATATTACACTTCCCCCGCTGTAACAGTAAGTTCTGATGGTGCGACTTACGCTGACATATTTACGGCATTCTGAGAATCCCTCAGCCAACATGGTGACAACATCCTTGTGGTCCTCCAAAAGGCTCCTCAAGGTCTCAGACCACTGTCCTTCTTGTTCCAGGTCCCGGATCTGAAACAGATGGATATGAGTCAATATGGATCATTACCCTGCGATGTGGATAGTATTTGGTTTGTGCTGGATGCAGACAAAGTTTCATACCAATCGCTCACGGTTGATTGGTAACATCATTGGATTTTCGTAAGTGTAGTTTCCACCATGATCACTGGAATGCCTTGAGACAGCATTTCTTCGACATTTTCTTCAGTCCACTTGTTGTCTGTGATAGGGTTCTTGCCACCTTTCCATGATAAAATAAAAAGAATTTTCAGGACCCTTTTCAGCAAATCTACTTGCCATCTAGCGATGAAGCAATATAAAAATGCTAGTCGCTGTAAAGAGGAGATGATGAAGTGGTGCCCTCTCATCTCTCAAGATTATTTTTTTATTAACCTTTTTCAATAAAATTATACATATTACAACTTTCACATATCCATTACTGTTAGCACCATTGCTGACGGATCCTTTCTTCACAATAATTAAGGAATATGTAAGGACCCGGGACCATTTTGCAAATATCAAGCAGTTATTAGGGACATTAATATTTGTTAGAAGAATGAAAGACCTTTAAGGATTCACATAAACCTCTGTAAATGGGTACCTGGCTATAGGCAGTGCAAGATAGGTCAGAGTGTTAGTGATCAGCTGCTGTAAATGGCAGCAGTACTGTTGCATGCTCCTGGGGNGGAGGGGGGAAGGGGGCTGAGACTGTTCTTGTGTGACTTGGCATGAGTGGGCCGGGCACAGGCTTGTATGCTGAGACTAAAAATCTCAGTGCCGTTATCACTAGCATGGACTCAACTCCCAGTCTGTGAACAGATTGCCACATCACTACATCATGGGTTTATTCACTAATATGGGGCTTGAGAGCTTCACACTGCATGGCATCATCAATGAAAGGATGATGGAATCTGAAAATGTAAAGCGACTTGCCCAACAATGACAGGAACAAAACATTGAAATTTCTGGTAAATAAATTCCTGTTTTTAGATATCATTACAGGCTAAAGCCCACTTAGATACCAAAATGTCAACATTAGTATTTTCATTAAAAGTTTGCAGTCTGTCAAATCTATTAACATGCAACTATAAACTGACATGCAATGTCCTCTGATCACTCATATAATGTATATTACATGACAATTTAAACTGTGATCTCACTTCTCTGTCATGAATTCTGAAAATGATATGAGTAGTCAACTTGATAATTCTTGAAATAATCTAGACACCTGATCATATGGAATGTAACTGAAGTCATAGTTAGTAATCATTTGCTGGATTATAGGTTAGGCATGGATGGAGGGAGTGAGGAAGACAGGATGGATTGATGGATGGATGAAGGAAAAGAGGGAGGAAGGGAGGAAAGAAGGAAGGAAGGAATGAGGGAGGGAGTGTAGTGAAGAGAAAAGAAAGGAGGGATGGATGAACAAAGAAAGGGAGAGAGGAAAGAAGGGAGGAAGGAAGGAGGGAGGGAGCGATGAAGGAAGGAAGGAAGGAAGGAAGGAAGGAAGGAAGAACACTGCATCAACTGCATCACAAATTTCTAGGACAATATCATCATCCACTCATAATTTTGAATCATGTAATTGCCTGGGGTTATGAAATAACAGCTCAGGTGACTGACTCCCATCACCAATTTACTTCTATATCTGTGCTATTAAAGGAGTATAAATGTAACATTTTACTATCATAATTATGCAAATGGACTGTATATCCATTCCAAACTACACTATCCCACCATGGACACGAACTTTTATTTAATTTGACTAACTATCCTGATCTCAGTCAGTCTGTTTTTCAGATGATTCACATAAACAAAACTCTGTCCGACTTGAAACCAGTTGTTACCATGGGGCAGGTGAGTCAGAATTGCAATAATATATGCTGATGGATGAAACAATTAGATTTATCCGATGACTAAAACTTTCCTCTGGTTTCATGAAACAAATACAGTAGTTGTCCTATGACCCGAATTGATCAGTAACTGATCAGGACGTACGGAGTGTGTACACGGACGAATTGCTTGTAGAGACAAAGAGACAGAAAGAAGAAGAGAGAGCACCTGTAGCTGTCTGAGAATGAAAATGGATGACAGCCGAGACGTGAATGCTGATGAAATGATATATAGCAATGGAAAGATTGGATGCTCAACGAACAACAGTACAAAATGAAGTGCACATATATATCATAATTTGTTAATATAATTAAAACAGCAGCACGTGTCTTCTAGTTACATGTGGGTAGCAAAGGCAAAAGATCTGTACAAACAAATAATCACTGATGACCATGTGAAATGTTCTTGGGAGAACCAGATCTCACATAATAAGATACAAAGGCCACTGCTTGACCATATATAATACTGTATTTTGTTTTGTGTCAGAGTCAGACCTATTCTCACTTCACCTTTATTTCAGAACCTGAGACCCCTCGTAGTTTAAAAAATGCCTGTGATCAAAAGACATAGAGAGAGCCTGGATGCACAAAAACCTATGATACAAGAAGAGGTGACCTAGCCTGAAGATGAGAGTGTGGTGATTTCACTGAGGAGTCAACAGGTGCTTTGTAATCAGACTTTCATTTTGATTATGATGCGTATGCAGCCACCACTTGTTGCAATTATCATTTTACAGGACAGATATAGTAGTATACTGACAACTACACAATCTAAGATGGGCTCCTTGGCAAAATGTTGTGAGAATTATACTTTCATTGGCCTCATGAATTCAAAAACATGGCACAAGATCAACAACAGACATGAGTTAAAATCTGTCACCTTGCAGAGCAGATCTTGTTGCCAAGTTGCCATGTTATAAATCACTGAAAGTTGATTTTTTTTCTAGTCAAAATAAGTCTCTCCAGTACTCACTATGCCATTTCTCTCTGATTATCAAATATGCCATTCTTAGCCCTCTTGATGGGCAGAACTGTGTAGTGTATTTGTATCTCCTGTGGGTCTGACAGTAAATATTGACGACTGTCCTGATCCAAATCATTATATCAATGACACTGTTTCACTAAGTAAAATTTTGCAAGACCATTCCAAACCCTGCTCATGTGTGCACGCCTTAGAGATTAAGGGAAGTGTGCAATCTTACATGACATATTTTGTTCATACCATATTTCTTTGAAGTAATGTGTTCATGGCTAACTTATGTTTTGCTACATCAGTGAATCACCACCCTGTTTTGTTATCTCATTCATCTATACATAAAAGGGTCGTCTTCCACCTTGTTGGGTGAATGTAACTTGGAATAATTGACAAAGATGTGAGTGAGATTAGGAGAAGGCAAATGTTATTAATATTTGATTGGCGACACAATGCACAAATCAAAATGACACTTACATATTCCTAATGTCCATATGAGGACATAAACATTCTCTATATCAAATTCATTTCTTCCTTCCTCCTATGATCTGACTTCAATCCTAGATGAAACTAAAAATTCTTTCCACACTAAGCAATTTTTTTTTCTACACTAGCAACTCGGGAAAGGAAACCAATTCCTCTTTGGTATATCAGTCATGAAAAATGTTAACATCACACTTTTTTTTTTAAAAGTTGATAAAATTCCATCCATCTGTTTCCAACACTATCACTTAATAAGATGACAAAAGCATTTTACATATAAAAGGGCATTTTTTTTTCAGCCTTATATTATTGTACTATCAATAATGTAATCTAACTATTTTTTGTGCAAGCTACACTCACAGTATTATGTCATGTTATGTCATGCATAAAATACTCAAATATGAATTCTAAACTATCAATTTCACAAAACAGCACTAGGTTAATGATATATGTATAACTTTGATAGCCAGTAATGATGGTAAACATGTCCAACGACAGGGGCAAATAATAAATCTCCACTGCTGCCCTTAATGCATCTTCAGTTTTCTGCACTCCATTATTTTTGTTATTGCAACTCACTTCACATGTGGCCAGATATCCTGTGTAGTTTACAGAATAGGATTGCCAAGTTTGCTTTATAAGGCCAAATTCCTTAAGGGGTTGATCACAATAATCTTGCCACAAACAGGGCAGTATAAATGAATGAAGGTGTGGCACAAGTTTGGTTGACCCCTCCCATTCCACTTTCCCAGATGATGCTGGGACACCTGGGCTAACTTAACAACGACACAAATAATTTACTGATAATTTAATGCGGTTCAAAAGTCTTGCATCTTCTTCGGTCCACCCATCTGTAAAATGGGTACCTGGCTATGGGCAGTGAAAGACATTGTCAGAATGGTAATGGTCAGTGTCCCCAAATGGTAGCAGCACTGTATACTCCCTAGGGAACTGAAAAGTCCTAGAGTGATCTGGCGCGTTGGGGTAAGAATTCTGTGAAGTCGCGCAAGACTGAAGAAGATGTGGATGAAATGTTTTTCCAAGGCATTTACAACATGACTTACAGCGTGGGTGGACTGAGGAAACTGAATGAAATGCTTTCCCAAGGCGCTTATATCATGACCATGGTTGGGAATCGAGCCCAAGACCTTCAGATCTTGAGTCCAGTGCCACAACCTGTTGGCCACCCTACTTAAAACCACTGGACTCATACTAGTTCAACCATTCACTTTCATCAGGATACTAATCAAACCATGACAGCCTAAACCAAGAAGGACCTGGCACATACAGCATCACTGTTCGAAAAGACATGGGATGCCTAAACTCTAAGACTAGTTGATGAAAACTTTATTAGGCCCCTTGGACATTACCAAATATTGATGTGATTATATTACTTGTTGCTTAAAAGTGTCAAACTATATGTATACCATGGTGTATAATCAGTCTCAGTGCTTTTAACACCACTACCTCTACGCAGGCGTTAACTTCATTTTTTAGATGAACAAGGATAGCCCATGACTGATTTTATTCCAAAATAATCCCAATTCAGAAAATGCCTAAAGATCAGCCACCGCAGATAATTAATTTTCCATTAAAAGTTAAAATCATCAACAATGCCTTCTATATAAGGATGTGATGCAAATACAGTATTACTTCCGAAAGAATTACAAGCATTACTTACAGGTCCATAATCACTCAAGATGTGAAAAGCACGGATGTAGAGCTCATGCTGTGGATGAGGAAGAAAAAAATTAAAGTAGAAAAGGATTGAAAGAATAAAGAAGGAGAGAAACATACACCCAACTAAAGGAAGGCTTTAAATTACTTGCAGTGTCCACCTCATTAAACTGATCAACAGAATGAATGAATGAATGAATGAATGAATGAATGAATGAATGAATGAATGAACGAACGAGCGAGCAAACAAACAAACACACAAACAAACAAACAAATGAACGATCAAGCGGATGAATTTGCCACCACAGGTCTCTTCATGTAAAAAGATCAACACAATATTGACTCCTACCACATTCAGCAGTATGGGATGACAGCCGACTATGAAAGGGAGGTTACGAAAGCCGTTGATTCTGTGGGCTATTCTCACTGGCAGCTCCTTGTGTAGGTACTGGGCACTCCTCTGAAATACACAACAACACAAATTGTGGGTAAGGCTTTTGTCTGCCTGGTTGGTTTCTGTTTGACGGTTGAGTGGGTGGATGGTTGGTTGATTGGTTGGAGGCTGGGTGGGTGGGTGAACTGGTTGACTGGTTGGTTGGTTGGTTGGTTGGTTGATCAGTTGGTTGTACTGGTGGGTGGGTAGATGAATTGGTTGGTTGGTTAGCTAGCTAGCTGGCCACCAGGCTGACTGTTTGGTTGGTTGGTTGGTTGGTTGGCTAGCTGATTGACTGACTGTTGGTTGGTTGGTTGGCTGGTTGGTTGGTTGGTTGGTTGGTTGGTTGGTTGGTTAGCTAACTGACTGACTGTTTGGTTGGTTGGTTGGTTGGTTGGTTGGTTGGTTGGTTGGTTGGTCAACTGGCATGTTAGTAGATAGATGAGTGGATGCGTGGATAGCCTGCTTGTTAGGGTGCTTGTAATTATGCTGGACATACGAAATCAATAAATTATTACGCTTCAAACTATTCTTCTTTCTCTCCCATACAACTCAACTTTCCACATAAACATGGGTAGATGCTCTCTGTGGGACATCATAAACCTATTCAAAAACTGATCATATGGCTTATCTCATTCTTCATTTGACAGCTTAATATTTTAACTTGTCATAACCTAAGTCACAGTGACCCGGTGACCGTAACCTAACTCTTCAAGAGATGAAATCCACATATCACTACCCCTTTAAAAGCCCTTTCACAATGTATTAGCAATTGAAAAAAAACATGTGAAAATCTTTTTTAGCTTGTCTGGTATGTTTAATGCAAATGTTTATTTATGTATAATGACATGTAATTTGGACATATCTGTCTGTCTCTCTCTCTCTCTCTCTTTGTGTGTGTGTGTGTGTGTGTGTGTGTGTGTGTGTGTATATGTGTGTGTGTGTGTGTGTGTGTGTGTGTATATGTGTGTTTGTTTGTTTGTTTGTTTGTTTGTTTTCACCAGTGTATTACAGCTTTGGTCGGGTATTTCATAAATTAAACGTTAACACTTGTTTGTTATTGTATTTAACTCATGCATGGCTATCATTTTCCCCTGCACTTTGCATGACAACCTCCAGCGGTTTTCGTTTGCCACGAAAGATGTAGGACACTATGAGTCGTTGCCCCCATGACACAGAAAGCTGTTGTCAACAATATTCACGCAAAAGGAGAGGAGATAGAAGACAATATACAAGCAGGTGGAGAGACATGATACTGATGTGACTGTATGGTTGGTTGGTTAGAGCAGAATGTACGAAACGGTGCTGGAGTTGAAGAGCTATTTGGTCGAGGGTTCAAATCCCGGCTCAGTCGTGTTGTAAGTTCACAATAAGTCCTCATACCAGTCCAGCTTTTCTTTACTAAGCCCTGAATAAAATCCCATTTGTTCCAGGGCAACAGAACGATGACACAAAGACCGGAGAGAAAAAAAAAACATCACGCTTAATCCACATTTGATTACGTCATTTGTGTGTGTGTGTATGTGTGTGTGTGTGTGTGTGTGTGTTTGTGTGTGTTTGTGTGTGTGTGTTTGTGTGTGTGTGTGTGTGTGTGTGTGATCTGAGTTGTTTATACTACTATGATCTTCCATTTTACCTTCCCTTTTTTTTTTTAACTATTAAAACAAAGCAGTGTTTGACTTGTTATTTAATATCTCGATTTTACAAGCTAAACCGCATCTGCTCCACTGTTTTACTTTGAGCAACAGGTTGATAGCGCTTAGTTTCTCAAACCTCAGGTAAATAAAAAGAAGTGGATGGAGGAAATGGGGTGGAGATTGTCCGTGACTGGCACAGACTAACCATACACCCCCCCCCCCCCCCCCCCCCCNAATGTCCCAAAAGCTATTACAGTCACCTCCGCTGAATTGCAACTCCACAGGGGCATGAAAACAGTTGTGATTACGCGAAGAAGCTGCGATCATTTGCTGTTTTCCATTTAGATCATATGGTATTCTTTCATACGAAATATGTTGCAAATAAGCAGAAATTGCGATAAAGCAGATAGCGTTTAAGCGGCATCCACTGTATAACCTATTTGCCCCAGACTCAAAAAGTTCTCACTCAGATGAAACTCGAACGACGATTAAGATCGCGAGGTCAACACCTGGAAGAGCCAAACTGCCCTCGCACACCGGTGCACGCGCACCACTCGCGCACGTATTTACTGGCGTACTGTACTCATGTTTATGCTGCGGCGTCTCGCAATCCCCATCACATAAGTGCAACCAGTGTAAGACAATATACCATACCACGCCTAGCAACACTGGTACGTGACATACAACACATGGCATCCAAAACAACAATACAGCAATAGACAGTTTTTCTTTTCAAGTTCGAATCTCTTAAGAGGCCTTATGACAGATTAAGGTATGTGCACATGTGGTATTTCCTGCTTTGTGATCTACTCTGTACTATATAACAGTACTATGCAATATGCCTACAACACACTTATGCGTGACAAATAACACATGGCATCAAAACTACAATATGCAGTAGAACGCTTGTATTTTCAAATTAGGATCCCCTTCCATACGATCATGGCAGAGATAGGCATGCACATATCATCACGTTTAATCCACATTTGCCGACGTCATTTTTCTTATTGTGTGGATGATTTGAGTTGTTTATATTACTATGATCTTCCATTCACCTCCTTTTTTTTCCTATTAAAACAAAGCCGTGTTATCATATCTCGATTTTACAAGCTAAACCACATCTGCTTCACTATTTTGCTTTGAGCAACAGGTTGACAGCGCTCAGTTTCTCAAATCTCAGAAAAAAAAAAATTAGGCAAATGTAGACTGAGCGTGACAATGTGGCATTTCGTGGTACTACGATCTATATTTCACGTTTTGTGGGAAATGTGAAATTCACATTTAATTCTAGTCTAGTTCGCAACGTACAATATGATCGTAACACTAAGAAATAATAATAATAATGCGGTTTATACGTCTCGTACCCAGGCTGTTGCTCGCTCTCGCGACTTCACACCATTATACCCCATCAGGCCAGGTAGCTCTCGGACTTTTTCAACTCCCTGGGGAGTATACAGTACCGCTGCCATATACAGGCGCTGAACATTAGCATTTTGACAATATCTTTCCCTGCCTACAGCCAGGTACCCATTATAGAGATGGGTGGACTGAGGAAAATGTGAATGAAATGCTTTCCCAAGGCACCTACAAATAACCATGGTCGGAAATCGAACCCACGACCTCTAGATCTTGAGTCCAACACTGCAACCATTCGGTCACGCTACTCCACATGTTAAATGCGCATGTCTACTTCTGCCTTATTCGTCCGTATGAGATCTGAACTTGTAAACATTTGTTTTTTTTAAATCTCCACTGCGTAGACAAGCCCGTCCTAAATGCTATGTAATGTTATGATGAGAAAGCTGTTTTCTCAGGTACAACAAAACAAAACCAGGAGGTTCCTACCTGGTATCTTACCAACTCATTTATTGCGTCTATTTCTGGGAACCAGGGCAAGACATGCGTGGAGTAGCTACGTTATTAACCCTATAAGTCCCAAAGAGTAGAAAATTTATAAAGTGAGAAAGCCAGTTCTTTTAGATGTTTTGAGTAAGTGGTTTAGATCTCTTCAACTTTCATACTGTCATATAGACTAATTATTTTTATGTAGTAATATTGTACGCTGGTTCTTTGAGCTATCATTTACAATAATTATAATAATATATCATAATGCTACGGAAACGCCAAGCTCATGTGCATATACGGCACAGTGGGTCTTGAAGGGTTAAGTAATACAGTCAGTAGTCTTGTATTGCACATAATCGGTGTCAGCGCACGATGTGTGTCTGCGTATCTGTCCAATTTCTCCATTAATATATAATCCATTTTTTTAAAAATCTTTTTGCTTTCCTAGGTAGAAAACACTCATCTTCTATCAAAGCTTTTATTTTGATTCCATTTTCGAAATACAAGTTACAGAGGCTCCACCAAAGCTTAGACTTAAGTAAGCAGACACTGGTCGTAGAAAGCTAAAGTTTTCATCGCAGAACAGCGTATTTCATCAAGTGGAGATTATAGTTTGTTGAAGTTCGTGTCTACTCCGATTCAATGCAGTATTCAATCTTCCTCTTTGCTCTGGACATGTCTTGAATCAAAAGATGATGGTTTGCATGGTCAATTCTAGTATGATGGAAAACTGTTACTTTATTTGGCTGAACTGTTACGCTGAATGTTTTCATGAGCGTCTTTTTTTGTTGTTGTTGTTTTGTTTTGTTTTCGTTTGCATGGGTGAAATATGACCTTCATGGCTTGTGACAGTCAAAAAAGGGAGAGTATTTCTGACAAACAGCAGCCCTTCTGAACATTTCTGTTACTTAACCTATACCTTTGTTATGCTTAAAATCTGGGGCACATGATGACCTACAAAATAAGATGGGTTAAATGGCCGAAGGAACAGGTACAAAATCCTGGATTCAAAGCCTCACAAAATACTAAGTACTAAATGGCCCTGTGAACAGGTACAAAATCTTAAGACTAAAAACCTATCTATCAAAAGAGACGAAAAAAAAAATCGCAGGTCTGTAACCGTTACTAAATAAAGTGGTTATTACTTCACAACTCTTATTCTGTGTTGGTCAAGGCGAGGAACAACCACTTCCACTGATCCGTAACAGACTGTGGTCATCCAGTGCTTACCCTTGACCTATCATGAATGACCCATTTTTTTTGGCTTTGGGACTTTTTTTTTTGGGGGGGGGGGNGGGGGGGGTGGTCGTTGTTGGAAAAAAAAAAGGAATGGGGGAAGGGAGGTGTATTTTAGATAATGAAGAGACATGATATGATGTGCGACTCTAGAATTTAAAGCTGCACCATCAGATCGTTACGTCTGAAGACAAGCTACATCAACAATGAAATATGGCTATGGACAGTGCCTCGACTCACATCTCAAATTATACTAAACGACATTATATAATTTTTCTTTACCGAAACGTTCGGACAGATAGTAAACTAGCGATCTGCAAAAGTTTCTACGTAGTATGAAATGTTCTACTCGTGACATTCGGAAAAGCAGCACTATTCCTTGTGAACCGCGCGACTGACTTAAAATTAGTGGTGTAGACTAGGCCGACCCCATCATGCTTCCTTTCTCCTTTTATAGTTATATCCGGGGGGGNGGGGGGTCCTCTAAATACACGAGCATATAAATCTTTTTCAAACAGCCCAGCCATAATCCTGTTCATAACTCAGATGCATTTATTGCATAAAATTTCAAAACACTAACATCAAGCCTGTTGCACGATGCTCTATAGTGCTGAATAGTGTACAATATAAACAGCTGCTTCGCACGAACTATAAGGAACGCAACCAAAACAAACCACCAAAATAACGCCTGCTCAAAAAACTAGGTCACGGGAAAGTCATGATACAGAACAAAGAGGAGAGAAAGGCCCCGTTCTTGTACACGAGGACGTGCAGTGTGCATCGTCAACTAGTGATGGGTGTGACAGATTAGAAATGAATATCGACTATTTTTTAATACTCAGAAGTTTAGATATAAGACTTCAAAATCACAGCTCCTGTACTGCGACACCGTTTCAATCCAGTGCCGACAGTATCAATTTCTTTTATTGTTTTCGATATTTGCACCAGTCTAAGTTCGCTGAAGTCATTCCCTGGCATAATGTCTCATGGTGGAGCAAATAATCTTCTTCGACTTTTTATTCTTCATCTTCCCCATATTGATGGGGACTCACTTGAGTATTGAGTTATCTCACACCGTGCTTTAAAAACGACTTGGTCATGACCTCACTGGAGTTAAAAATTTGTTAAAAAGCAAGGGTTCTTGAAGAAGTTGAGCTGATTTTTAAATCCACTCCTTGACAATAAAAAGTGAGCAGTGTTGACAAACTATGAGAGTGCATGTTAATCATTATACATGTCATTATACATGTATTATGTTGATCTTGAGGTAATAGTATTATCTTTGCTTATAAAATTATCCATATCACATAACTGGCTTGACGAGCCCCGGCAGGTTGTATCAGAGTCTCAATGCACTGGGTTCAGAAAAAAAACAACGGATACAGGTGATGGTTTTGAACTAATAATTTGAACGTCAATAGGTATATACTGTATATGTGTATCAATCATGCTGACTTGATCCTTGAACATTTGTACTATCATACTCGACAAGGCGGGGCCTCAAAACTGACCCTGTAAAATGTAAATTTGATCATTTTCTGACTGTAAACACAATGTCTACATGCGTATCCAAAAATGTGACAAAATGAGACTCCTAGACATGCCTTATTCTACGCATCAGAATACAGAAATATAATCAATACTTTTCTCACCCACAGGTCATGAACTCAGAGTATCGCGATACTTGAAAATTCGGGTACTGTATCCGCCCACCACGACCGTAATACAGACGTAAGCCTGCCAGGTAGTTGGGGGCATCGTCCTCCAGAATACTAGGGCACTGGAGTCACACTTACAGTATAGCACGAGCAGGGTGGGCCGCGTAGTTGGTACACTCATAAACATGGAGATGGTGTAAACAATATCTGTTGACGATATTGCAGATATTGCACAGACATCAACAGAGTCATTCAATCTGTGCATGAGGAGGACAAAAGGGGCAGTGACCGTGAGCATATTCCTTACTTTGGTTACCGCACTGCGGTAACCACAGCTAACCCCCAAAACATTAGTAGTATTCAATGAAGTTAACGCTGAACGTTAACTAAGTATGGATTATCTGAAAAATTCTGCAAGAGGACCACTTAGAGATTGAGTGCTTGCTCTTGCGTGGGCGAGAAGGTCTTGAGTTCAAATCCTGTTAATAACTACAGGTTTCTCCTTAAAATTGTTTTCATGGTGTTTAATAATAAAGGGCATGCTTTTTTGGGGGCGATCTGACAGCGACGTTGACAGGAGTCCATGCCTCGTCTTGGATATGCCGATAATTGTGCTGAACGTGGGACAAAAACAAAAAGAATGTCCAAGGCGAACACAAAACCAACAGACAGAAAAGAAAAAACTTTCTTGTTTAGATTTAGATTTTTCTATGCAGACTGATGTCAAACCACAGAAAGACGCTAACATTCTATGATTTCGGAGAATTCGCTAAAGAGTGGCATCCCTCCGTCTCATTGCAAAACAGAATCCAAGCACATGGTCAAAAAAATGACATGAAGAGGATCAAGAGTTCTCGGAAACTTGTGATCCTATTGCATAAGTTTCTAGACCAGAGGAAATGTCATGTCATATCAGTGGTGTGAAGAGTTATCAGGTTGTATTGAAGTTACGAACTTCCATGAATAAGATGGATCTGTCTCTGTAGGTAGATGATGGACAGTAGATATCCTGGATTCTAGCCGAGAACTGACCCTCTCTCCTTCTTCCCTTCGCCTCCTCCCTCCCGTAACTCTCAAAAAAAAAAAATCACATGCATTTTGCAAACATCTTTGCGAAACATAACTAGATATTTATGAGACACTTTAATAAGCATACCTTTCTTTCCCCTCCACCCCACACACAAAGGGAAAAAAAACAAAATCCTGGGAACATGTAAACAAAACACTTCTCCTGTATCTCCAGCCCCTCGCCCCAAAAC
>JAWQUT010000231.1:77256-93905 GCA_033807755.1 Ellobium chinense
GGGGTTGTGTGTCTTTACCTGAGAGCATAAACCGAAATATTCATCGATGTCCGTTAATTTATTATGGACCGAAGTTTTGAGCTTTTGTCAGTTTAGAATATTTCTGTCCGTAAGAAACATTTTAAGCTCTTGCGAGTTTTAAGTTTAGATTATTTTTGTGCTCAAGAAACACTGTTATCTTGCATCTCATGCAAGTTATCGATTTTTTAAATTCAGTTTCATACTGTGTAGACTCTAAGAATCATAAACACGAAGCGAAGCGCTTGCAAGAAGGTCCAGGTGAGCCACACATCCCTGACGGCTGCCCCACAGCTTTGCATGCCGTTAACTAAGATGATGGCAACCTCATAATGTCGAATGTCATATTCTTAAAACACCCACCTAATCGCTGTAATACTCTTGATTCTACCATCCCTAACCGAGAGCTTGCGCATTAACGATGGGATCTCTTACTGTCGTAAGAGTTACATCAGTGACCCTTATTTGAGAGCTTTGGCATTTACGATGGGATCGTTTACCGTCGTAAGAATCACATCAGTGCATCGGTGTTGAATGCACCTTTTGTGGCGTTCAACATGCAGAGTTAACGTAATCCTTACGACGGTAGGGATCGGTAACGCGCAAGTTGTCTATAATCTACAAAACAATTTTATTCACGAGTCCTAACACCTACATAAACTCTACATTATTGAACGGCCTCATGCAAATTCAACTTGAGAGGTCCTGTTGCAAACGCTTTTCTCACCTTAAAAAAAAAAAATGCCAATTCCGTCCGCCTCTAATTAGGTGGGTTGCTTTTGCATTATAATGCATTTCATTCAAACCACGCAAACCACATCCTTTTTAAACAGCCACTTTGGATTATATCAACTCATAATAACGATACACTTAAACGATTCACTGTAGTGGAAAAAAAAAAAATCTGTATTACACAAACGCTCAAGATCTGCCGATAAAATAAACACTTCACTTTAAGCACTTCATACTGTCCATTATTGGGAACGCACCTAATTATTATAATAATATGTACATATATTATGTACATTAAAATTAAACTGCCCCCTTCGCAAATGGAAACACCCAATTGCCTCCTTGCATAACAATTTGTCTAGTCTAAGTGTCTGAATTTGAAAGAGCACCGTTCTCGTTTGTTATAACGCCCTCATCAAAACCGAAGCTGACACTGTAATTTGCTCCACTTGTTTTCGAATAACCACCCCGCTTCTGCCGATCTTAAGTGTCTCTTACACGGTGCTCTGAGCAATTCTTCATTATAGCCTGCCCGAGGGAGACAACGGCCAAAACCACGATTCACCGATCGTGCCAGGATTCAATATTGAAACGCCTGCTGTTGACATGTCTTCCATGTATGTCGCGACCGATATATGGCGCAACACCGCGTACTAGCGCCACTCAAGGTTCCTGTTGTTCGAATCGCGGAAGGGGGCGTGGTCAAATGAGCCATGTAAATGGATGCCCGATGAACATTTACGTCTCATCTGACAAAAGAGCTTACCTTTGCCAAATCTGTTTTCAAGAAAACGGAGTCTTTCTGTTCGAATATCATTCTTTACTCCAACAAAATTCATTTATATATAATTGCTGTTACTTGATCAAAGGGCATTCGCTGCTTCACAGACGTATTTTGTTGGGTATATGAGTACTGACATGAAAATTATGACGGTGCAATAAAAGATTTTGGCACACTAACCAACATAACCCTTTCTGTCTGAGGATGCTATTGCCGTGTCTTACATAAAGAGTGTGAATACACTTATTAATTAAAAGGCGTTCTCAAATGTGCCGCTCAAGTGCACGCGCAAATGTCAGACCAATTATATGGTTGTGCTGTTGTAAGTGGCTCACCCAATTGCCGCAAATTAAAACCCGATGCGTGGAGCGCTAGCATGAGTCAAACAAGTGCATCTCAGTCACATTCCATCCCAGTGCTAAAAAAATGCGTTCACGATGTCATAGACGCAGGTAGGGGGAATGAGAAAGGTGCAGAAGTGAGAGTGACGTAAGAGCAAGTCTGTGATCTAGTGATCTACTTTTTTGCAACAGCTCTTAATAGTTATTTCTGCAAGTCAGGGTATACACAAATATGCGTTCAATGAACGCTAGTTTTTGGATGTTGTTTTTTTTTCCCTTTCTCCGTACTTTTCATTCCTCACGGCAGCTTTAAGGATACTGTGTTCTTTGGAAGCAGTTACAACTGTTTGTTTATTTACATGAGGATAATAATAGCACGTGCGCAACTTCCCACAACCAAGTTTCCACCATCGCCATCCCGCCCCCTCAATCAGCCGGCACAGCGGCCCAGAGGTACAGCGTTTGCCTGCTGGTGCGAAAGATCCCGGGTTCGAAACCCGTCAGCCTCGGGTTTGTCCTGGGGTATTTTTCGCGGTGTTTAAAAGGCACACTCCTGTCGGCAGCCCACTGGGTGTGTAAGCGCCGCCTCTGGCAATTCCATAACTGTGCTGAAAAGAAATGTTATATCCTAAACCTAACAAATAAGTAATTCACCCTCCATCTTTTTCCAAGGTTCATACAGAATACAATGAACTTTTTTTAACGGCTCTTAAAAGACCTGACTTGCCATGCTCAATGTTCTAATTTTCGAGCACCAGAACATTTGTGTGGGATTCATGGGAAATGTATTGCTACTGCTTGTCCCAGCAAAGATTGTATTGCTTAGTAGAAAATATGATGATGGTGCAAAGTCAATAAATAGTCTTCTCTGTTTTAAATTCATAACAGCACCGACATAAATGCTGCTGGAATTTGATAAAACTCAGAGACTTTGAAAAACCTTGAACCAATATTTCATTATCAAAGACTTTCCCCGCTTAGGAATTTGGATATCCAAATTAAACTTGGATATCCAAATTCAAATACTTTCCCCAAATTCGAAGGACTGTGAGTGAGAATCTTGTCTTTCTCACAAACACTCACATAAAAATTTCAAATCTTGCAAGTCTGTTTCGTACCCACTTGTTGCCTTTTTCTCTATTCCTTTCCCTTTATTGTCTCCCCACATCTTCCATTCCCCACCTCAGTCCCTCCCAAATCCACATGTTCTGACTCTGGCTTCTCCACCTGATCCACAAAAAAATCTTCTCGACGCCCGTCGAAAAACACTTTCAGAATAATAAAGTTAATCTTCAAGATTGCAATCATCAACCTTTACGTCAGCAGACTTTGATAGGATAGTCGGATAAAAGTGTTATTTACCCTTGTTGTTGTTGTTGTTGTTGTTGATGATGATGATGATGATGCTGTCGTTGTTATTAATGTGATTATTCCTCTGTGATCGTCTGACGTAAGTGTGCCAAGTGGTACCAAACCAAGTACGTAACTCGATACATCTCAGCACAATTCCCTCCCACTAGGGCATGTCTCGGCTGATATCGATAATGAGTTCTCTCAATACTGCCTCAGCGCGAGTATTCAATTCCAACAGTTCAGTTAATCGATAGTGTGGATACTGACTAGAATCTATAATATTTGATCTGATTTACATGTATCGAGTGCCTTAATAATTGAATTAATTATTTAAACTAAACAAATTTAAGAAAACGAAAAGAAATAATACATGAAAACTCTGTTAATCTCAACCTCCGTTTGAGACCACATCATCCAGTAGAGCCTTACTTTGACCACTGACCTTGATAGCTAGCCTTTTTTCGCGGAATCACCGTGACGTCACATAGTCATTTTACAGTCGACTAGCTATCGATAATACCTTAGACGTGAGTATTCACTTTAGTAGTCACAGTATTTGAAAAGATCGACCAGGGCATAGCCCTTTCACCCACACGTTATTGTCTGCTCATATCGTCCTCCCCGTCCGGCATGCGCTGTACGCATGACAAGGGCAAGGTAAGAGCGTGTAGCGGTTCCAAAGGTAAGACTCTCAGACCAAGAGAGTCGCAGCACTTTCCCTTATCTTGAGATGTGTGTGTGTGTGTGTGTNCGCAAGTCGAAAACAATCAATACAAATATGTTTTTCCCGCCATTCATAAACATGCGAGAGCCGATTTTTCTTAACGCAGGCACCAGATAGGCGAGGGGGGAAGAGCGGGAAGGGCAATTTAATTAATAACGTTAAACTGCCATAACTGATTGACATCAGGATGGGAAGGATTGCTGGGGGAGGGGGTGAAGGGGAAGATAATGATGATGATATACTCCCTTCAGTTGTGAGCAATACGCTCTTGACAGCTCACTCACTGCCTGTCGGACAAACGTAATAATATATTATGTCTTCCTCAGTTGTGTTGCTGATTTTGGTGGGGGAAGGGGGGTGTGACGGGGGTTGGACGGGAAATAGAGAAAGGTGGAGAAAGATCGATAGTCGCCTCTGCCAACACGTCCTTATGTGCCCCATGTGGGATGCTCTATGGGGTTTTTCGCTCATTGGAGAAACACTGATTCAGCCATAAGGCTAAACATGTTTATACCATGTGGTCTTCATGTGCGGATGTCAGCGCGCGGCGTACGATAAACAAATCTTCAGAAACAAAAAAATCTCTATAAGTGACGTCACTGACACGGCCTCACTATGTCTCCATGTGACCCACATTTTTTTTTCTTCTCCGGCGTATCTTTGACAGCCGGGCTTATTGACTGAGTGTTGCTACGTGCTGATCATTGAGTTCTGAGAAGTGAGAGTATAGGTCTCCTTGCGATGTTGACGTTTCGCGACATCCGCGAAGAGGCTATTAGTACCTCTGTGAATCCATGTACCATAATTGTGGTCCTGGCTTGTCCCAACGAACTTGTTAAACTTGTTGCCATATGCTGTGGATGGCAGACCATGGATTTCAATTGTTAAAGTGTCTTGTTGGTGTACGGTGGTTTATAGGCATGGCCAGGAGATGTGGAGTTTGAGGGAAGGGAGTGAAGACAACTATGCTGCGTGGAAAAAGACACCAAAGAAAAAGTTGTAATTATTATCAGCTTCGCTTAACTGCAACTCACCGGCAGCCTGGAGCCGTTTTCGTCTCACATTATTGCGACAGAACTGAAGCAGCGACCCCCTCCCCTTTCACTCTCCCCAAAAACTAAAGCATACGAAGCTACCCCTAGAGGTCAGCGTGGGTGCATTCACTGTTAACTTAACGAGTTCTAGATAAGAATTAGCCCGAAAAGGAATCATAACAAAAAACAAAACCATCATTTAAAAGAAACTGGTTTAATGAAGTGATCTTTGTCAAAACCGATATTGAGAAAACAGAGTTGTTGTTTTTGAATACACCTCTATGGAAGGGTATTCGCAATTTTGCCCAAAAATATCTTGTTGGGAGATGAATAGTGGAATTACAGGTCATAAACATGCATGAAAGTAATTTTGGCGGGAAAATCAACATAGGCCCTTTTGTCATAAACCGTTAGTGTATAGATTCAATGAAGTGTTTGTCTTGACACTGTACACGAACATGACGTGCTTTGTATTCTTCTCGTATCTTCGCCTTGCCTCCTTTCATTATGTAGGTGGTAGCTGCCAATTACTGGGAAAATCAGGCTAAACACAAAATTTAAAAAACAAAAAAATTGAGACGGAACGGAGCTGACTAGCCAGAACACAACACAGAAAGTAAAACTTTATAAAAACCTCCAGCATGGCTTACGGAGTTTACAAACTGACTGACAGACGAGCGTTTACATAGAGGGTGAGGATAGAGAGACAGAGAAACAGAGGATGAAAGAAATATAATACAACAAGCAGTCACGAATTCTAAACCAGGACTAAGAGCACCAGGTCATAGCTGAGAACTTGAGCATTAACGATGGGATCTCTTACCATTGTAAGAATAACATTAGTGCAGTTGCTGCTGAATGCATCCTTAATAGCGTTCAACGTGCTGGATTTAATGCAATTCTTGCGTTGGTAAGAGATCCCATCGTTAATGCGCAAGCTCTCAAACATCGGGGCTTGCAAGATATCTGAGTCCGTGACTACAGTCTCATCCAGCAAACTGAGTGTTGGGACCAGTTGAGCATAGAACACTGTTAGCTATTATGCATGCTGGTCATCCGGGTATCGCAAGCCACAACTCAAACAATGAAGACTTCCGCTCTCAACGTTTCCATTGCAGAGGAATATGACTGGTTGATATGCTTTGTTTAAATATTGGTTGGTATATACTTTTTACTTTCTAGAGCGAGACCCGACGACGCAGTCACACGACTATTCACGTCAGCTGCCATTTTGGTTAAACCAGAAGTGAGCTTTGTTGTAGTTAACTAATTTAAGAGCTGTATACTGAAACGAGTTGTACAGAGGGGGCGGGGGGGGGGGGNGGGGGGGGGGGGGGGGGTAACCCAGCGGGAAGTCCAAAATAAAACAAAAATATATATTATTGAATAGAACCTCATAAGCTCATGTACTCGAAAAAAACTCACACAGGCCTACTCGCTCCAATACTTTGGTCCCGAATCCCATATTTCCTATGTATAGGTCCCTTGAAATTCGATTTCGTTCCGTGACAGAGTCCCGTTGTGCTGCAAATTATATAACAGCCTTGGATTTCTTTAATAACAATAGAGACAAGAGGTAGGCTGTTGCTCACAATACATGTACTATAGAATGAGCTGAATAAAAGACAACAAACAAAAAAAAAAGAAAAAACACGACAGCGATGAGATTATAATCTGAGCTAAAAACACCGAATCTTTTTATAGCTCAGTGTTGGCATCCGCCCACCTTCCTCACGTCAGCACGAGCCGGGGAGAGAGATTATAACCCCGTTTTCAGTCAGGGAGTACTGAACAGCGCATCAAGGCGAGAGCGAGGAAAGTAGGTCATGAGAGGAACACGGCAGATGGAGGGAACTAGGGCAAACGAAAATCAATCTTCACTGCGTCCGCAACACGGGTGTGGTGGGGAAAAAAACAAAACGAAGGGACCGAGAGTGCAAGACGGCAAGATTGTCTGAACCGTAGATTCGCGTTTCGTTTGTTGATACTCTAATAGCATTGGGGGACTTCGCGAAACTGAACATTCATACTATAATTTCGAGTCGGTGGGCAAACGTTCGTTGAAAACAAAACACGGGACGAGTGGCCATAATCATACTCCATACTGCGTTAACTACAGGGAACATTATTGATGTTTTGAGAGTTTGTTGTGGTTACTGCAGTGCGTTAACTAATGTCAGGGTGTACATACGGCGTTATAACAAGTGACGACCTAAAAATCCAAGGAACTAGCTTAAAACTTCGAGACTGCGAGGTCCACCACCTTCTGACAAAATGGCTTATGTTGGTTTTCTCGCCAAAATCACTTTTTTGTTTCTTTGTTTTTGCATATTCTGTATATATACAGGAAACTCTCTTACTCGGGAGCGAGCAAACTGAAGATCTTCAGAAGAAGAAACCTCTCTAACTTCCTGACACTCTAAAGGGGCTGGGCCACACCTGAGTCATAACTCCCAAGTGTCCTATTGTTGATTCCCCTCCCCTCCGCCCCCCCCCCCCCCNCCCCCCCCAGCCTAGGGAGGGAAATTAGACAAGTACAGTGTTTTGTTGAAGCAAGGAGCTATGTCCAAACACAATCACTCAAATTTCTTATGAAAAAGTAATAAAAATGTCAAAGACAAGCCCTTTTCGTGGAAGACGTTAGGGGTGTTCGTGATCTTAAGGTACATGTCATATAGAAATATCTATAGAGGTCAAAAACTGGAGTTTTGCAACGAGATCGCAGGGAATTCGAGATAGTGAGGTTCAAAGCTCTGAAGTTCTACGTCCTGCATGTGGGTTTTCGAAGATTGGAGAGGCCAGCTGTATTCTGATGTGGGTTCACACAAAGACCACAGGAAAGAAAGAAAGACGCAAGAAAGAAAGAAAGAAAGAAAGACGCAAGAAAGGAAGGAAAGAAGAATGAAAAAAAGAAAGAAAGAATAATTGATCAAAACAGAAAGAAAGAAAGAAAGAAAGAAAGAAAGAAAGAAAGAAAGAAAGAAAGAAAGAAGGAAGGGACCAGCTGAGGAAACGACGTGCGCTTGGATCATGAAGCTATAAATAAAACCATGAAGATACAGTCTTGCAGAAAGGTCAGCCTGGCCTTAGTCAAGGGTCATATATCAAGCTGCTGTATATAGCTGACCCTATTTGCGTCGGTGCACATGGATTAGAAGTAGATTAGGATGAAAACCAGGCCTAGGAGGAGGAAGTGACCGGGCATAAACTACAGACGCTCACACAAGGGGAAGGGAGGGTAGAAAAGGAGAGAAGAGAAAGTGCTCAACTGACAAAGAAAGGAAGAGAGAGAGAAAGAATGAAAGAAAGAAGCAATGAAGGAAGGAGGAGGAGAAAGAAAGAGAGAGAAGCAATGAAGGAAGGATGAGGAGAAAGAAAGATAGAAAGAAAGAAAGAAAAAGAAAAGCAATGAAGGAAGGAGGAGGAGAAAGAAAGAGAGAAAGAAAGAAAGAAGCAATGAAGGAAGAAGGAGAAAGAAAGAGAGAAAGAAAGAAAGAAGCAAGGAAGGAAGGAGGGAAAGAAAGAAAGAAAGAAAGAAAGAAAGAAAGAAAGAAAGAAAGAAAGACGACGCACTCATCTCCGGAGCGAGGATTTGTCTTCGAAGACAACTATAGAAGTGCGCCGCTGCTTGTGTGTGTGATGGACAGAAAGGAGGAAGAAAGGGCAGAGAAGGAGGTGCACGCAGAGTGACCTTAACCCACTGAAGAAAATACCCTCGCTATCAGCTGAGCTGCGGTATTGAAGAGTTCAGTTCCCTGTTAACTGTACAGGTCAGGTGTGGCCAAAGTCCAGCTGTGTGTAAGATTCCAAGTACCCATGCCCCCCACGTCATGAGGTCAGAAAACCAACGCTAACTGTGTTTTCCAATAATGAACCTTTAGGTCATTGGCCTTGTCCTCATTCGATTATGAACGTCCGCGCAGCCAGCCAACCAGCCAGCAAGCTCTGGGTTAACGTTTGCGAAGTTTTGAAAAGACCCCGCTGAGAAAAAAAAAAAATGGCCTGACGACGCTCTGCTTATGACGGAAACCTAAATAACGACCGCTGTTTGTCTTTCCGTAAAGTGCAACCCAAATAAAAACAAAGAAGTCATTGTCAAAAATGACAGCCTGTCAGCAACCAAATTCACGATATGGTCGTTATATGCAGTATGTAGGCCAAAACCCGGACAAGACAACCTTCCTTCAGACCTAACATCTTATATCGCGTTAAAGCTGCACAATCCGATCGTTACTGTCGGAGGCCAAGCCTCGTCTACAAATGGCCGTAGACAGTCTCGAATTCAGATAAAAATAACTTTCATATTTCAAATGCAAGACGATCTTATCGCAATTTTCTTTACCGTAATGCTCGAAGGGAGTGTAAACTAGTGATCTGCAGAGTTTCTGTGCGGTATGGAATGTTTCACTCATGACACTTGAAAAAAAAAAAAATAGCGCTCCCCAATACGACACTAAATCAGTGAAGTACCCATCATGTCCATTCTGTCCTTGTATACCACTATTGACCGCGTTCACCATAATACACTCGAGTTCACCATATTCGATCTCGGATTATTTTCTTTTAATTCGTTGTAAAAATTGGTCGTAGTTTTTTTTTTTCCCTTTCTTTTCCACACAGCAAGAATACATGTAGTGTATTTAGCTGATACAATTAATTTATCACAGAGGAAGTACACGATCTCGAATTCCAAAACACCAGGGTCCAAAATTTCTAGCGTCTGAGTTCTTCCGATTTCGTGAGTAAAAATTTAATCCACCTCGAGGACGGACTCGGGACCAAAACAGTACCATGTGACGAGTGTATGGATTTTTCAAATTTTAGACATTCCGGACTTGTAGGATCATCCTGTGTTCTGGCACGATGCAGAAGCCGCTGAGGGAACTGGATCGGGAACAATGTCCGAGCTAGTTTAGGAGGCCGGCTAAACAGCAGAATACAAAAAAAAAATAAAAATCTACAGAAGCACTTATACTGTAGATAACGGTTGAAATAGAAACGGTTAAACCGAAAGCACCGCTAAAACGAAAGGAAACAAGAAGCTCAGATTATTTTTTTCGTTGTAGGCTTCTCTGCCTAAACCGAAACTCTGTTTAAGCCGAACATAAGTTGTAAGCACTGCATATTACATATTATAATATATTATGTGGTACTGAAAAAAGAAGGGCATCGTGACAATGGATGGATCAATGGATGCGTGACCATGAATGACAGGGTGTTACAGAGATGGCAAATATATCAGAGAAAGAAAATCAGATATACAACCTCCCTCCCTCTCTCTCCTCTCTCTCTCTGTTCTCTCTCTCTGTGTGTGTGTGTGTGTCCCCATCGTTCTCCCAAGTTTTAGTACACTTGAAGCTTCAGCCCCGCCCGACAAGCTATCAGTCTTGTTAGGAACGAAATAAAATCAGATATACAACAGCTCTCTCTCTCTCTCTCTCTCTCTCTCTCTCTCTCTCTCTCTCTCTCTCTCTCTCTTTCTCTTAGGGGTTTTAATACGCTTGAAGGTCCAGCCCAACCTGGCATGTTGTTGGCCTTGTTAGTACGCCTACTCTCAATCAAACCCATGCCAAAACCAATCACGTAAGTCCCAGTCAGAGATCATGACATTCCAACACATAGGGTTCGGCGTTACGTAACAGCGCGTGCTGAGAATATCGTTTGGCACCCACATGTCATTCATATAGTGTGCATTCGGTTGGTTTTTTTTTTGTGTTCTAGAATTTCAGCCAAACCCTGGGACAGCATTAGGTTACATCTCCTCTTGAAAAAATAAAAAAAATGTATGGCAGGAAAGCAACCTCAATACTTCTGCAGAGAAGTGGCCGAATGATAGCGACGTTGGACTAAGGATACAGGATCTAAAGATCGTGTGTTCGAGTCCACCCCGTCTCTAAAATGGATACCTGGCTACAGGCAGTGGATGACAGTGTCAGAATGCTAGTGAACAGCGCCTGTGAATGGCTATGACAAGGTATGCTCCGAAGGGTGTTGAGAAAGTCCTAGAGTAATCAGGCTTGCTGGGGTAGTTATACTGAGAAGTCGCGTGGGCGGGCTTTAGCCTTAATACAAGACTCATAAACCACATTCTTATTTTTATCATAACTTCGCGCTTCTGATTTCACTTTGTTCTTGCTCCAGGCTAAGACAAGATCATCTGAGTCACTGACAGATTCTGAAGTCGAACGGCCAGTAGTGTATGACATTTGAGAGCTTACGCATTAACGATGGGATATCTCATCGACGTAAGAATTACATTAACTCAACATGTTGAATGCTACTAAGGGTGCATTCAGCATCGCTGCACTAATACAATAAATTCTTACGATGGTAAGAGATACCAGCTTTAATGCGCAAGCTCATTTTTCTTTTGTCGTGTATGCCCACAAAGTGAAAACCTACAGAAGCACAAGTAATCGCTTTTTTCCTGGACATTGCAAAACGCCATCACCGACAGGAGATTTATATTATTCTCAAACGCTGAGGTAAGCACGTCGCAACACGCAGTCAACAAGCACATAGGCTGTAGACACGCCGGAGTAAAACAAAGTGATTCATATTTATGGTGACATAGGAAGTCTGTGTAAATGACGTCATTAAGGATTAGTGTTTCCGTTTTTTGTGTGTGTGTGTTAACTTAGATTATGCCTAGGACATGTAAGTTTAAGGGGTTGATTTTCGAGGTGTAATTTTAAGAGACAGATTTTAGAGGTGTAATTTAAAGGGATATATTCTACAAGTGTAACTTTAAGAGATAGATTTTGAAAGTTCGGGGGCACGGCTTTGAAACATGACCAAACGACTTTACAACTTGCAGCAAGCAACAAAACAACCAAACCATGGATACTGTTAGTCAAATTATTCGAAAGACTCGTCTAAACTTAAGGAGGCCCTGCCGATGGAACAACAGACATTCTTTACAATATTTATTACGGTTATGAAACTAACAGCGAGTATTGTGACCTGAAAACGAGGTCAAGGAGGGTCATTGCGTGACGGCGGTCATGGATAAATTTAGACACGACACTTGTGCAGCACTTTATACTTTACGAGGGGTGGCTGTATGATGGATGGGGTGGGGATGGGGTTTGAAGGTTGTGGTTTCAACCTATGGTTTTATTGCAGTAGAAAGATTTAGCAAGAACCAGTCGTTGGTGAAAAGACTATAATTTTTTTTTCTCTATTTGTTGTTGCTGTTCTTGTTGTTGTTGTTGGTGGTGGTGGTGGTGGTGGTAGTGGTGATGCTGTTGGCTGTAAATGTGATTTATTATAAATCGTAGGGTGGCAGAGAGAGAGAGAGAGAGAGAGAGAGAGAGAAGCAGAGAGAGAGAAATAATAATAATGCATAGCATAATAATACATAGAGAAAGAGAGAGAGAAAGAGAGACGGACGGACAGACAGACAGCGGGGGCCGTGGGCACTGAGAAAAGAACAGAAGAGGGAAATGAAGAAATGGAAGAGAGAGAGCGACAGAATATCAATACATTTTCTGAAGAATTTTTGCTTTCAATATTACTCATACCCATAACTATAGTGGCTCCGCTAGAGGATTTTGCCCGGGGCCCTGTGTGTGGTAAAATCGGCTAGCAAAGTTTGGGGCAAACACGGCCATAGCAAAAGGTTTAAAAATTTTAACAAAAACGAAGGTTCGTCCCACCTATCCCTGCCTACTCTCTCCCCCCCCTCCCTATTTCTCTTCCTCTTCTTTTTCTCCCCAAACACATTTTCTCGCCCCACGCCTAAGGCGCGAAGAGTAGACCTCTTTAAGCATCGAGCCCTGGGCCACAGTCCATTCATAAATCCGCACAGGAGACGGGAAGGGAACATGGATCAGGTCCATGGTGACAAGCCACGTAACAGACAAAGAGCAAGGTAAAGAACATCACTGAGGAGACAGGACAATAATGACTGATCAGACAGACGCGAGATCGATGCTGATCGATGCTATTTGATAATTATTAACACACGAACCACTGACAATCATAACAAATGTATGTATCACTGACTTGTGCCGTGGGGACGGATAAACAAGGCATGGCGGTTAGAGGTAGAGCAAATATAATGAAGCTTAAGGGGCTTATACAACCCAAATGTCTGTGCTGATATCCTCACCATTGGACATTTAACTAACAAATGGCTTCCCAAATCTCAAATACAGCATTTGGACAGTGAGGTACAGTAAGCGGACACGCCTTAGCTCCCTCTTCCCCCATCCCACCCCAGAGACGGCGTATGTGTTGGATAGTGCGTCATCCTACCCCCCCCCCACCCCAACACACTCAAGTTCTGTGATACTCTTCTACCAAGTTACTTAATCTTAAATGTCTTTTGCATTGACTATAATAATGATCACAGTAAAAAAATTTGGGCTGGAGCGTTTTCAGCTAGCTATATCCCACCACCACCCCTTCTTTTTTTTTGCCTTGCTGTATTGCGATGGGTTCGGGAATGGCTCGCTGACGGCCCTGGAACAATGCCATCTGAACCTGTCGCAAATCATCTAAAGATACAACCAGCGTCTTTTTATCCTGTTTGTCACATAAGACAGTTATACAATGCCAGGAGGGTCTTAACAGTCTACTAGAATTACTTGAGAGACTTGGGCACCCCATCAAGATAATAATTTACACAATATAATTATTAAGAGGAAGGAGTGGTTCTGCCTACTGTTGTTTGTTGTTGTTGTTCCTGCTTCTGTTGATGGCGCTGCTGTACTTATTATTACAGCTGACTCCGCTTAATCGCGACTTTTCAGGCGCTCAGAAAATGTTGCAATTTACAGAGACTGCGACTATCCGGGAATTATTATGCTATTATAATCCACATGTAAGTCAAACCTCGATATTAAGTACTCATACCTGGAGTACACTTCGTTATTAAGTATGAATTTCACATGCACGGATGCATTGTTGTTCTATCATTTCATCATTCAGATGGACCTCGATATTAAATACAGACGTCAGTTATACGTTTACCTTTTTTTTTTCCACAATCAAGTGCGTCATTTATATAAAGGGTGTATGTATGTATCAAAAGAGTATTTTGTGTATCTCAAAAAAACAACAACTGATCTTATATGAAATCGACTGCACCTTCTTAACTGTGGGTCCTCATCAGTGTAAATGTTAGTAATGTGCGAGATAAAATAATTATGAGGGGTGCCTTAACAAAAACTCGGTGATAAGGAACTGTCGCTACTGGTGTAGCTGTAAATTAGTACGAAAATTTTATTGACGCCAGAGGCGGAAAAAAGGGAGCCGAAAAGGGAGGGGAAGAGAGGTCACATATCTAGACAAATGACTTTGTATATACAGTATACAATCTAGACATGCCCTATTACATACATAGACTTTACCGATTTACTTGACATGAGCTGCAGTTATGTTTAAAATTAAAATTAAAAGCAAAACGTATCTTCCCATCAAGAAACCTTACTGTATTTGAATTTTCTTCCATTTCCACTTCTTTCTTCTTGTGTGTGTGTGGTTTGTTTTGTTTTTTTAGTAATATCATTACGTTCAGTCTAAAAAAAAATGTCGATACCTCAATCTTCATTGGAGGCTGTCAAAACGCTTACATGATGAGAAACTTAGTCTCCCATATAACCTTCTATCTCAAACATATCTAAAGCCGGACTTGACAGTTTTGCAGCATAAAAAAAAAACTAAAAAAAAAAAAGAAAAATCTCTTTCAGTAGATCTGGAGTGAAAGTGACAAGGACTAGTTTTGCATGGCTGACTGACTTTCATCACCTGCACTCTAATGGAAGGTGACAGGAGAGGTGCACATTCAAGTATTTCAAGCAAGGCTCTGCTGTGTCGACAGAATAGATTCAGCTCTCGAAACGTCACTGATATTTAAAGATAGAGTTTAATTTGTTGTAAGCACAGCATGGGCTTCATGTGCTGTATACAAAACTTATGAAGTTGGTCCTTGCTTTGTAGCATTATGAAACTTTGATACAAAAACTGGTGCTTTGAGGATGGTCTTTGCTAAGCAGCATCTCCAGAATTTTTTTTTTTGTATTAATAGGAATCTGGAGGACTTATATGTATGGGAAGTTCTAGGGTCCTGAGCTCACAAATTTCCACTTCAAAAAACTATTAAAGATCGCAAATTAATTTGCACAATTATGTAAATGGATGAGAAATTGTATTTCACAAATGTCTGGAAATTGCAGAGTAAATAGTAATTATGAAGCAAAGTACAGAAGAATACTTCACAAAATAAAATGGGCCATTTTCATGGGGTAATTGCTCGACATAATTTGAAGAAATTATAAGTCTGGTCAATTCCATTAAAATTGCATTCTGTCCAATAAATAACATTCCTTGCTTATATTCACAATATTACTCTGAAAACATTTTTAAGTCCAAACAGACAGCGCTACTGAACATACAACCCCTTCTCAATCAGAACTCTTTCGATGCTCTCATGTGGTTGCAGTTAAATGGAATTCATTATATATTCCGCATGGGAACATATTATGCTGATTGCTCCCATAGTTTCCATCACAGACCTCTTTAACAATTCTATGGCTTGAGTGTGCCCTTGGAAATGATTAATTCCTCTGCAAGTCTCAACCTTCTTCCGGTGAGTATGAAGGGTGTTTAACTCTTATATTTCAAGCACTTTGCTTGTATTCAGTCTGAACTTGGAGATACAAAGTAGCCCAAGCCATTCCACAAAGGGCTATGAATGCAATGTTTATCTGCAGAATATGAATGATCATTCTGAATGTGTCTCCACTGAACATAATTATAGGTTTTGCATCCTGTCCCACTCAAATGCCAACAGTAGAAGAGGGCACAAAAATGAGTTTTCCCTGCCAGCCTTTCCTCGCTCTATTCTGAATCCAACGTCAAAGGCCATAACCAACCTGTTGGTACAGCGTATTCTGCTTCATCGCAATCCAGGTAGTCCCAATTTCCATTTATCACAACATTTTTACATAAAAATATGTTGTACTAAAATTCACTACACATTTGCAACTCCTTTTAATTGCAACTTTTTCTCTGTATCTGAGGAGTAGCAATTGAGCAGTGTTGACTGCATATTCTGTAGGAGAGTCTCCAAGAAGCTCTTGTACCAACTGTACTAAGAAAGCCTTTGGCAACTGGGCACTGCACTGACCACAGCGCCTGTAGCAAATGGTCTCTAACGGTGAATGAAACTTCAGTTCAGGACTTCAGCAGACCACCTGACATTTGATCAAACAAACTGTACCCTAGTGTTGTACATGTCAAGTGGCAGTACTGTTTATTTTCAGCATATTTATATTACAGATCTTTTCTGCAAAATTTTATGAAGCATCATGTACAGTGAGGTAAAATGGGATTAATGAAATGGAGTAGACAATATGAAGATGTTTTCTCGGAAAAAATCCTCTGGGACTTTCTTCTCCAACTCTATCCCCCTCCCACTGCCCCCCTATGCATTCCAGCTACAGCAATAATGCTGACACCATTATTTACAGGACTGTGGGATGTACTTACCAGGATGTGACTTTGGTCTGGGCTCTTGCCAGAGTACAGAATGGCTGCAGGAGTGAGACGAACTGATGGCTGGTGAAAAAGAGTAAATAAAACAGAATAAACACTCCACTAAAATTAGCCCTGAAGCAGGATTGACTCTGTACCAGCAGACATATCAAGACACCGATATA
>JAWQUT010000231.1:102491-142103 GCA_033807755.1 Ellobium chinense
ACTTTTCTCCCGTTTTCCAGTATCAGAGAAATTAAATCAATAAGAAAAAAATTCTCTGTAATAACGGGAGAAGGAACGCCAAGTGAAAGTCTTTCGGAGATAAGGAGAAGGAGGGATGGGGTGAGAATATGCTATGAAGTACAGTACTTTTAAAGTACGCACACTATTACTGAAATCACCTGGATGGGACTTACTGCAAAGGGTGATATATTTTTCTAGTAATTTTTTTTCCTCCTTCCCACGGGTCTAGTGACACTAGCTTGGTCTATTCTAAAGCATAGTATGTCACTTCTCTGGCCAGTTAAGGTATGAAGATGCCAATGTATTTTTCACTGTTGGCTATATTAAGTTTTACACCTCTCATTAACTTATCCTGGGGTGCCGTTTCAAGATACTTTCCAAATATGTAGTTTAGCTCTTCCTCCAAATCTTGACACAAAGAAAAATGCACCTGAACCAGTTAGATTTTGAGAACTTAGGCAGTGAAGCAGACACCCTAATATTTTAGGCCTTTTCACTCAGTAAACAGGGTAACCTTACCCACCTAGCAACAATCACAAATTTTATACTTGAGTGACTAAACCTCACCTATTCTGAGTCTACACATATATTTGCACCTATCTAAGCCTTTGAAATTAAAATCCAACGACTTCCCCCCCCTCCCCATGGCCAATATTCTGATTTTATAGGAACTATTTAAAATTGCATAATTTTATGCCAGGTGCTATTGGCATCTTCATACCTTAAGGTTAAATTAAAGCAGTGCTATTTCGGGTCAGGGGTTGTTGGAAGGAGACAAAGCTGCCAAGGAGCTCACCTTTGTTCTCTGAATTTTCGAGGGGATGGGTCAAACGAAGAGACACAGCACCAAACGTTACTTGTCATGAGTTATTAAAGTTTTTTGGTGTTTTCTTATTTCGCTCAGATGCTTATCTTCAGTACTGGACAGTGGGAATGGTCAACGGAAACTGAATGACAACAGTCGACAGTACATAATATGGAATAGGCCTACATAGCAATATAATTTGAAACATGTTATGGGTCCCATGCATGGTCAGCCATGGCGAAAACACAAAGATGTCAGAGGAGCATCCAACTTCCCCCCCCCCCTCCTCAACCTCTCACCTGTCCACACGCACGAAAGAAAAACCAAAGTAATATTACAGACAACGCTGCTTCATCGCAGCTTCCCGGAAGCATGAAGGAGTTGACTGCACGAAATCGACTGGTCGACTATGAGCTGAGAGAGTAAATCAGCTGATAGAACAAAGCTTATTACTAAAATATTTTGGCTATCTCGAAGGATAGCACCGCAATGATAATGACACAGTTCATTTAGTCACAGACAAGTCATGGACTATATCGATATTTCGACTAAATCGGTGCCGTTGTTAGAGAAAGCCAATATTTTTCTGTAAAATGCTATAGTCAGGCAGTGTCATCGAAGTTGAAATTAATGGTCAAATCTCTCGACCACCACCGCCTCTTTCTCCCCTTGATCCTCGTTGTCAAATAAAGCACCTCAGGATCTAATCTGTGCCCAATTCATACCAGAGCTGCAGAGATACAACATCCGATTGGCGGCGCTCTGGGAAAATCTGCTACAGTTTAGGCATCTTTTTCTTACCCAGCTATCGTCATTATGTGCAATTAAGACATTTACAACAACAACAACAACATATTTTTTTTAAAAATCCAGAACATAAAATTGCAGCTGGCGCTCCGTCTTCTTTGAAGCAGAATAGAAAGAACGAACGAACGAAAGAAGGACAGAAAGAAAGAGAGAAAGAAAGAAAGAGAGAAAGAAAGAAAGAAAGAGAGAAAGAAGGAAAGAGAGAAAGAAAGAAAGAAAGAAAGAAAAAAAACTGCTAATATTTACAATGCAATGGGAAGCGGTTGTAAAGCCAGTAGAGGGGTGGGGGATGTCACAGCATGGAATTTCTCATCGGGGCAAAGCTAATTTTAGTGTCAGATATTTGGGCTGCGTTTGCCTGGTCCCTGGAATTTGAATTTTAATTATTCATAATCAAGATTATACTCATGACTCTTACATCGCAATATACACCAAAAATATTATGCCGGTAGACCTACAGTACATAAAGGAGCGAGTTTACTAAGTATCAATACATATAAATAAACATGATAAAGTGTTTTAAAATAGTAGCCTAATTGATTTGTGGAAAGGATGGAGAGAAAGTACTTTTCACGATTATAGTCTACACAGTCTACTTTTGCTCCGTCTTTTGGATTAGGTAGGCTTTGTGAACAACGTAGAAAAAGATCAAACGATGAAATAAAAAATGAAATAGATTTGACTCCCACTCCTCCCACCTTCCACGCCTTCCCCGTCTCCTATGAAAATTTATTGTGTTTCCACAACTAACACCGTTCGTTTTTCTGCCCTGGTGGGTCAGAAGATAATAATGTAACTTTATAATGTAGTTACTTAATAGTCTTTGATAGGCCTTGGTCGTTCAAGTCTATGGCCAAGGCCTAGCGTGGAACCAGCCACGCACAGGTGGAAATCTTACTCACTCTCATTTTTTTGCAGTGACTTCCCCTGACAGAACTCTTTCGCATGTGAACACAAAAATAGTCGCTACGACAATGGAAAGATGGCATCCGAAGAGGAGATTGTTAGAATATCCTATGCAAATTTGGAAGAAATGGTGTTATCCTCTCAGTCAGGTGAGAATAACTATTTACCTTTAGGGGCATAACTGATGGGATAAAGAGATGACCATTATAATGTGTCAGAAATGGCCGTTTTGTTGTTGGTATTAGCTGCCCCGGGGCTTGTGAAAGAAAGCTCCCCACCATATTGCTTCAATTCAACATCTGTAAGTAGAGAATATACTTTGCGTCTGCAAAGGGACGAATCATGAGTCTGTTTGTAGTTATTTTTTAATGGAATACTATTCCTAAATTAACAGCAGAAATAATCAAGTGCCTTAACACCCCACATTAGGAAGTAATTCAGACAGACCTCTACGTTCTGGCAAGTTCACGTCTTGGTATAATCCTGGAATAGCACCGATTTAGTCGATACCATTTATATTTGGTATCGGCGGTGCTGTTCCAGGAGTATATAGGCTTGAGACTAAATGAAGCGCAGTTCAATATCGATACCGAATCGGTGCTGTTCCAGGATTATGCCCACGTCTTTACTACTTACTATCTTGACGAAGATAGACCTAAGATGTTCAGAAGTTAACTTCTTTTTTTCTTTTTGGATAGGAAGAAGATGGGGCCAGGAAATGGGAGGGGGGAGATGGGGATCTGATTTATGAAAGGACCTTTGTACATGTGTGATACTGATAAGTGATATCTTAAAAACACCTTTTTTTAAACTAACCTCTAACCATCATGCATGGCAACTTCCAATTTTTTTTCTAAGAATTCTTATGACCAAAAACACACTGCAAATCACGTAAACTCATTAATAATCCATTACTGAAACACTACTTTTTAGATGCTGAAATGGAGGTAAGTATGGAGCAAGCCACCATTGGCATTTGTGAAATTGAAAAGCTAAGCCCAGTTTTGTCACATGTCATATAACTGAAAGCATAGAGCCACAACCCAAAGACAAAGGAGGGTAGCACAAATGGCACAATTATTTTCTGGTGATAACATCTATTCATTTTGTTTTAGATTTCCAGCTCTTAATTTTTAATCAACAGTGTCTACAATACAATGGAAATGGATTAGATTCCTTATGAAATCTCGAAAGATGTGAACAAATTGTCTAAGCAATAACTGTGAGCGTCGCAGTGTTTTCTCTAAGTCATATGAGCTGAGGGAGGCATATCCTCCCCTTATAAATTGGAAGGGAGATTTGTAAACTTGTACAGGGATTTTATGTTTTTCTCAAGTAATGCAGACTTTGCAAAGCAGAAAAAAAATTGAAGATCAGCATGTGTTCAATGTACTTTTATTACTTTCAAGAGGGCATTTTGAATTTAATTGGCAAATGATCACATGGTCTGGAAAAAACTGCATTGGCTCAAAGGATTCAGCAAGGCATTACCACATAAGTCAGATTCAGTTGTCTGCTCATTTATCTTGATGACTTTTGTCTGTGTCAAATATCAGGCATGTTTGGAAACCTTTTCAGATTCATAAGAACCAACTGTCGTGAAACCAAAGTATTGGAGGGTACAGTTTCGGTAAAGAGGCTATGAATTATATAAGATCTTTGTATCTTGCTAGAGTAGAAAGGTGAATTTTTAAGAAAAATTTGATTGAGTTTTAAGGATAAGATAAGTTGTCTATGTTGTGTAAGTGTAAGGACGTGAATCTGAATCAGTCTAATAGTTTCATGTTCTGATACTGACAACAGGTTTTGTCTTTTGACATTGGGGGTCCAATCACCCTTACTAGAAAATAATGGCAAAGCAACATTGATCAGATAAAATTTCTTTGTTTACATTATAAGAGAAAAATCAATGATCGAAACTATAAATTTTGTCTTCTGTATAGAGGTTTGTGTGGTTTTGTTGTTTCCACAGGTGAAGTAAAATGCACTATGCCATCCTTCATGATTCTTCAGTTTGTGAAAGAATTACTATAGATGCCACTATTACATATATCCAGTTCTCAGTGAAAATAAGCAACCTCAATTTATTCACCCAAAATATTAATATTCCCCTTGTAATGGTACTTGCTATTGCAGGACAGTCATCTGTTCATATATCAGTGTCTGCATAAAGCAGTAAAATTTGTTATTTGAATTTATCAAAACTTTAAATTACATGATAAATCTGCCATGGAAAATTACAATAGCATGATGACAAAAATTTATAACAATGTTTATACATCAATGGTCAGAACTGGGTCTTTTATTGCTTTTAAAGTCAGACATTAGAGTAGATGTATATTCATTGAGACACTTTTTTTTTATCATTATTTTCTTTAGATTCATCAGGCTATCAAAAGAAGCATGACGACAAGTCCATGAAATATCAAAAATCTCGACGTCCTGCCCAGCAGATATATCGTCCAGGTCAGCTGCGACAGACGAAGGGCCAGAAAGGAGGACAAAGAAATGGAGACGCTCGGAGAGATGCTGAGGGTGGAAAAGCTGCAGGGGGAGAGGAGGAAGATTGGGACTCGGCTGACTTGAAGGTGGCATCAACAGATGAAGAGAGAGGGAAAGGAAGTAGAGAAAGCAGTGGGGATGTGAATGACGGAGACGTTCATCAGCGTCTGGATGATCTTTTCATTGAATCCCCTCCTAGAGAGACAGATGGTAAGGCTGACTCTGCTCAGCAGGATAATGCTGAAGGAGATGCACGTTATGATAGCAGTGCGGCTGCTGGTCCTGACGAATGCCAGAGAGGAGGGAAGGAAAAAGGACAGGGAGGAAAACGGAGGGGAAAGAGGCCAGATATCCAGATTTATGTACCGAGAGCAAGATTAGGAGACAGAGAGAGGAGGAGTGAAGAGAAGGACAGTAAAACAGAGGAGGATAAAGATAGAGGAGGTGAAAAAGCAATGGAGAGTGAGGACTATGATGAAATTGTTGTGTCTGACTCTGCTGAAAGTCCTAGGAAAGTCCAGGTAAAGAACAAGGGTGGGTCTATGAAAGTCACAGTGATGAACGAGTCCCCAACATCATCCCAGCCCGTAGAAAGTTCACCCAGTTTTCCTCGGAAAGAATTTGGTGCCGCTCAGAGACAACAGAAACAAGAACAGAGCAGCAGAGAGTCAACTGGTACAGAAGGACATGGTAAACAGCAGCAGAAGACTAAAGATCAGGACCAGAAAGCAAGGAATCCGCCACGAAACGACAGGTTTGCTAGGAACCAGGGGCAGCATCAAGATAGAGGGAAAGGGAGAAAAGATTCTAGTCAAAATGAAGTGTCTGGAAGTCAGGATAGTAGAAAACAGCCCAGACCTGTGAAATCATATAGTAAAAACCGAAGATCAAATTCAAGTGACTCAAGGCCACCTGAAAATGCAAAAGATGAGCTGAAAGGTGGTAAATCAGGAAAAGGCCAGTTTTCAAGTGAGACTTTTCCTCGCACCAAAGGACCTGGTGGAAAATCCTCAGCCACTGTTGGGAGGGAAGGTTTTTCTCAAAGCAAAGGAGGAAAAGAAGGTAAAACCAGCAGCAGAGAGGGGGAGAAATTTTATTGGGGTATGCGCAGACAGAGAACAGGCAGCATCAGCAGCGAAGCCAGCATAGCCAGCAACCCGAGCAATGGATCTTTCTATAGTGGCAGCAGCGACTTCACTGAAGACGATGAGCCTGAGCATATTTTGAACTGGGGTGAGGAGGTAGAGAAGGCTCACCTGGAAGAACTTGCAAGACTGGTCCATGACGGTGCTCAGAAATTGACCAGCAGTTTGGACTCTTACCAAGCCTTTGGGCCAGAGCCTGTCAGTCCAGGAGGAGGTAAAGACATTACAGTAACATCAGCTGTATATCAACAGAAAGCAGCTGTAGGTGATAAAGTCCAGCCAGGCAAAGGAAAGGAGAGAAGACCACGGAGACGCAATAGGCATCGGAAACACTCATCTCGTCAAGGTAGCCGGGATTCCTCAGTCCATAGCAGCATTCATGGGGATGACAATTTCAGTGAAAGAGGTCATCGAAGGCGAAGACAGCGTCGAAACTCCCAGGGATCTCAAGGAGGTTATGAACCTCATCATCATCCCAGTAAGCAACACCAACAGTATTATGATGAGGGGGGATATGGGGACAGTGGAGGAGATGGTGGACGAGGAAACCGATCAGGTCTGCAGGTTACAGTCGGCCACAATAACAGACATGTAGAAATCAGTCGAGGAGGAGGTGTTGGTGGTGGTGGCCGCCAACGACATCGAAGCGATGAGAAATGGGATCCCCACACAGTGCGGGATTATGATATGGAGGAGGGAGAGGAAGACTGGGATAGAGAGATAGATGCTGGAGAGGACAACAGAGACTCCAGGAGAGGAGGAGATGCAATTCAGACCCACCCGAAGTGGGAGAAAGAGACCCCTCCTAGGTTCAGGAAAGAGAGTGGAGGAAGAGGTAGGCGAGGAAGTGGCAGCAGCCGAGGAAGAGATGAAGGTGACAGGTTCAGGCAGAATGATTATGATGGCCATGGCAGGTATGATGCAGAAGAGGATTGGGGTCAGCCGAGAGGTTACGATCGCGGAGGATACAGTGGTGATCAGCGAGCCGTCCACCCAGCCCACGATGCTAGCAGCGGTGGTTCACGTGTGAGCACAAGAGGAAGAGGCAGGAACATCCGGCAAGGCCAGGGCTGGAGGAGAGATGATAGGGGAGATGACTCATATCCATCCGAGCACCATCGACCCATTGAACGTGCAGGATCTCTCAACCATGACGATTTTGCCATTTCTCATAAGGCCAGAGGAGGAGGGTTGTTGCGGCTGCCTTCTCAACAGCAGCAACAGCAGGAACCACCAAGACCTCACAGTAATCCTAGTCCAGCTCTTCATGCTGACCACTCATTTCACCATTACCATGACAATCACCAGGGTGGAGGAAATGCTGCCCATGGCTCCAACACACGAGGCCCAGCCCATGGCAAACGTCAACTCTTTGACCCAAAGAACCCATCCAGGCCTATCGTGATCCCCGATCCCACACCAGCGGCACCTAAATTTGAAGACCCCGACAAAACCTCTCCTGGGGCAGGGACTGGACTCATGCCATCCTCCCCAGACAGTCCCCATACCCACCCTCACCCATACCCGCAACCATTTTATCCCTCAGATTATCACCCGATGTATGGCTTCAGGCCCCCTATGCCCCCGTTTCCACCACCCCCTGGTGCTTACATGGGGGGTTTCCCTCCAGCATCCATACCTCCACATCTGTTCTACCGCTTCCCTCGCATGGCACCACCAGACATGGCACCATTTTATAACAGGTAAGTGCATATTGTATACACTTGACAGTAAGACTGTCATATCTTTGTGAATAAATGTAGATGTGGATAGTTTGGGGTTATGGAGCAGTCATATATGTGAATCGAAATAAGATTTCAGCAAGTAATTAAAACTCAGCAAAATGTTGTCTGTGATTCTTGGGGATCTTTTTTGCACAAATTATCTGAAATTCCATCCTACGCCTACTCCGGGTGTGAAAATGTTTTTTATCTTTAACTTTCATTAGCATGAGAATGAATTTTTCTCCTCTCTTTGAATTAGCTCTGACCCCGACAGTGAAAGCATGATGTCAGCTGCATCGAAGTCCCAATGCCGCATGATGGCAGAACAGATCTTGAGAGACTCGCATCCATTTGATAGCCAGCTGGGTAACATCTTATCACGACGGCCACATTCTGATGACAGTCTGAGGATGATGAATCAGATAAGGTAGTTCAACACTGCTATTATAACTTGAATTACCTTAATGTAGGACTAGAGTATAGTATTTTCTTTGCAACTCTAGAGCATCATACCACATAACATGCGCAACTTGTCCTAATGACGCTTTGTTTAAGTATCAAGGATTTTCTTCATTGACTTAAAACATTTTTTCGTCATACCTATGATGATCATGATTTTGGAAAAATTTGAGTTCCCTGGGTTTTTTATATGTTTTGTCATATATGTGAGATGAAGCGGGCTTAAAATTGCAGATGGTCGGAGACAAACTTTTTGCAGATGGTAGGCAGAATCAGACCGATCATCAAATATCTGACAAACTCAAGTTCCTGAACTAGCTCCCTGAAGTTCGAGCTTGTAAGGTTTTGCTGTAAATTTTAGATGGATACTTGACACACCTTTACATGGTTTTTTTTGGTCTTTTACTTTGAGGCTTTGATTCCTGGACTGAACTTTCTTAAACAGTTTTTGAATTTCATGTCTTTATAGAGCAGAACTGCAGAATCGCCTAGAGCAAGTGATACTGCTAGATATTGAAGTGGCCAACAAACACAGTGTGGAGCAGATGCTATGGAAGTCAGTGTACTATCAAGTGATCGAGGCCCATCGGAAAAGAATGGGAGAAGAGCCCAAAGATGGAGGTTGCAAGCAGAAGTTGATAGATGTATTAGATGAGGTATGGTAAACTGTGTCAGTTTATCCATTTGTGCGTGACTTACACTTTGAAATCTTAATTTCATTCATGAGGTCATGGAGAAAGTTGTCAGTTTATCTGAGGTGTTTGTAAGTACTGTATATTTTTGCCAGCTTATTTATTATTGTCATACTTTTTCTGCAAGTGAATGCATTTATGTTTTGCCGGTGACACACATTCTGAGGTCACATGACATGACACTGTCCATGGATTTTTATCATGAAGAAGATCACAGAGCAACAAGTTCCATCTGTAAGTCACCACTGCACCAGATTGACAAGGATCCATTGGCAGGTGGAGTCCTTTGTTAGGTCTCGGAAGTGTCAGGTCCAACCCCAACAGGGTAATAAGAGCCCTGAGTCTAGATGTTCCCAAATATAATTACACGCAGTGAGGATCACAAAACAAGTCAGAATCCTCAGGACATCGTACAGCAGCTGTATCTTAGATTTTTAACATATCCCTGGTATTTATCTCTCTCCCTTCCTTTGCCTTAACTGTGTCTACCTGTTTTATCTTTTGTCTGTCATGATTTGAAATATCGAGTGCTTTATTCTGGTTTTTCAGGGCACTCGGTTTTTTGAGACTCTCCTGAAAAAGCTACAGTCCACTTATGAATTTGACCTGGAAGTGTTCACTGATGGAAACAGGCCTTTTCCAGAAAATGTAGGTCGCAATGTGAAGCTGGCACTGCTGAGTGCACAACGAGTGATGATGTTTCTCGGGGATATAGCACGATACAGAGAGCAGTCATCAGACACCACAAACTATGGCAAAGCAAGACAGTGAGTTGGCTTGGGGTTTGAACCATTGTTTAGAATAGGACCCTTAGTGAAAGTTAACCATTGTTTAGAATAGTTCGCTGAGTAGAGGTTTAATCGTCCCAGAATCATTGTTTTGAACTGTTTCCTTAGTTTTCAATCATTGTTGAGAATTGCTTCTTAATGAAAGTTTAACTATTGTTAAGACTGTTCTGTTTGTGGGATTTCAGTCACCATGTAAATCATTCCCTATGAGATTGTTCATACATTGTGTAGGATTGTTTCCTCAGCAAGGCTAAGGTGACATTCTTTCCAGCACCAATCAAGATTTTCATCATGGAAGTTTGTTATTAGGCTCAGATCAAGCAATAAAATTACATAAACACAGAACAAATCCACTTGCAACACAAAAAGACGTAAGGAACACCTGCGCACACTTAAATCTGGTACTGGATATGGAAGAGTGAATAACTTGACAACATGGAATTCAAACACCAACAACAACAGCACCACCACACCACACCACAAAAATCCACACTACTGAAAATTAGGTAATACACTTCAGTCATTCCTAAGTTTTGATTTGCAACTCATTCTTCCCACCAACTTCAGCCATTATAGTCTTTCTCTGTTAGTCTAGACTGTGTTTTTCATTTTGTTTTCATATTGCCATTGATGTATTTGAATCACAGTTTTACTATCCTTATGCATCACAAATACAGTATCACTCATGTGATTCTTTCTGTAACTCATTTCAGCTGGTACCTCAAAGCTCAGAGAATCCATCCAAGAAATGGACGGCCCTATAACCAGCTGGCCATCTTGGCAGTTTACACTGTATGTTCATTTTTTACTGGGTATTGCTTTTATTTTTCAGTAGACAGTAACACTGACTGTTCCATAGATTGTCAGTGTCTAGTTTGATATATATTTTTAGCATTTAAATTAAACTTATTAAATAAACTTAATTTGATTCATGAGAAGTTTTTTAGGCATGAGGTGTGTTTTGATATTCACCTGAAGTGTTGGCAAAAAAAAAAGAAGAGATCTAAATGGCATTTACAATAATAGAATAGGAAAGTCATTAAGATATAGTCAGAAGTTGTCTTTCCTGAGAACTTTTTCACTGTACCTATTAAAGTTTGATTGAACAAGAAAGCTACTATGCATGTAAAGATGTCTGTCTGGACTTCAAAGAGATCTTCAATGCCAGGAAATATCCCATGATCTTGTATGTGAAAAGGTGAGGTTTAAATGCTCAGTATTAAAGATGTAACCACAATCTGAATATGTTTTATTGTTACTGTTCTCAGAGACGGAAGCTGGATGCTGTTTACTACTATATGAGGAGTTTGGCTGCCAGTAATCCTATCCTAACAGCTCGAGAATCTCTGATGTCATTATTTGATGAAGTGCGGAGAAAGGTAGGTGATAGGATTTGATTGTCGTCATGTACATGATGTGATTTTTTTTTTGAAGATTGGATTTTGGAGCCATGTACAGCTCACAAAATGAAGACCAGACTTCTCTTATCATAACACAGGTGATAAAATCGTGGTGGAATGTTTTGTTCTCTTGGTAAACATAAGACATATAGTATGGAGATAGATTTGCTTTAAATTTTAGCAGAGAAAGTCATGAAAGAGTGAAATTTAGAGCCTGCTTGTTCTGCTCCAGGTTGATGCGGTGGAGAAAAAGAGGTTAGAGGAACGCAGACAGAGACAAGCACTGCGGCGCAAGCGACAGAGTCGAGGGCCACGAGTTGAAATCTGGGTGCTACCTGATGGGACAAGCACACAGGACAGAGTGGAGGAGGGGGAGGATGATGAAGATCTCAGTTCACTGTCAGCCATCGAGGTGAGAGTTTAGAAATGGTGGAAATATGCATGGTGTTGCTTGATGAAAGATTTCTACAATCTATAAGGGTATATTTCTATGGATATATTGAGATAGGTGGCATTCTTTACGTGAACACATCATCTTCAGATGTATTTTGATTCTACAGAAAATTTGCTTGACATATACATGATCTGAAGGAAACCGGAACATTAGCAGCATCTGTGCAAAGGATATAAGAAATGATCAAACTCTCTTCAGATTTGTTAGGCCTATACAAATTTTATGTAAAAAATCCATAATTTGAGGGATCAGGAACACTAACAGCTATGAGGTAAAGATAAGAATGAGGAATGTTTGCTCAAGTGTGTGTCTTAACTGTATGTCTGTGTGTATTGATTATTGATGTGAGTAGTGGAGGAGCATTAAGCTTGAATGCTTCTCTTGTTAGCTGGCTCTAAGAATCAACATTCAAAGAAATATCTGGAATCCTGTTGAGGCTGTATGAAATGCATAATGTAACAGCTGATGTTAAAAGGATCTTGAATCACATAGTATTTTGCAATAAAGTGGTTATGAATAATGCACTATGGGAAGAAAACTTGAAGTTTGAAGTTGACAGATATGATCAAGATTTTTTTCAGCCTGTTTTGTTATTAAAGCAGCCCATTAACATTTAGCTGTTGAGCTTACCATCAAAGCAAAAAGATACATAGTCTTATAATATGTATTTTGAATTGCAGTTGAACAAACGCTTTGTACTGACCTACTTGAATGTTCATGGCAAACTCTTCACCAAGATCAAGTAAGTCTTGATTATTTTCTCATGAGTTGAAGTTTTTATTTGAAACTTTGTACTTGAGTGTTTCTTTTAGAACTGCTAATGTAGTGTCAGCCGCCACTTGATACTTTTCCATTTGTAATTAACATTGGGTATTAAACGCCTTAGTCAGGACTTTAACAACCATAACCAACAAGGAAGGATATGCAGATATTCAAAATTGCTGTTTCTTTTAGAGGATCAGTTTAAGTTTTCAATTAGATGTGAGTCTGTTCTTAGACATAACACATTCCCTGTTAGTGGGTCCAATTTCACTGTTTGATTTTATACTTTCTGGATGAACGTATAAACGTACAGGTTTTAAGTGCTGCAATAATTTACAGATATTCAAAATTGCTGTTTCTTTTTGAGTTTCAGTTTCACTTGTAGGGTCTGTTCTTATACACAGGGACATTTGCCAGTTTCATAGTTTGATTTTATACTCTTCAAAATCAGCTCCTAAATTTTAAAGGTATTTGATGCAGCAGTAGACTAGATAATGAGGAAAATGTGATGCTCAGAAATTTGTAAAGTTGATTTGACTCTGTTCCTCTTAGTTTTGAAGTGTTTGCGGAGAGTTCCAGCCTGATGCTGCAGGAGTTCCAGACCCTGATCCAGCACTCACCCTGTGTGTTCAGCTCCACCAGACTTCTCCAACTCATGGTCATCAACATGTTCTCTATAGACAACACTGCTCTGAAAGGTCAGTTTGTTTTATTTAATAATAAAAACTCTGGAACTGCCATACACATTTTCTCATTTCAGTTATGATATTCACTCTTCATTACTACATAACTTTCTAGTTTATACACTTCCGGAAATTTGACCGAGTCCACAAACTAAGTGCGCCGAAACTTGGTAAATAACACTGGATTCATCTCAATTATCCAACTTTGACATGCTTATTGTTTGACCATAATTTCAATCCTCTGGTCAATATAGCTAAGCTATGCTATTAATAGACAATACTATGTGGATGTGTTGCTGTCTTTATCTTGTCCTAGCTGTGTGATATGAATATTTGTTGTTACTATGGTAAATATTATTCACATACAGAGGACTAAACAAGTAGTTGGGTGGGGTGACACAAATTATTCACACATAAAAAGAATGTTATGAGCAAAGAGCTGTTATAGGAAATGGAATTTTCAATTTTAATGATCTCTACATATTTGTGGCAGTGAAATAGAGCTACAGATCAATTTTTTATATTTTGCTATGATTTCTCAGTTTAAATCACACAGTTTTGGGTTGATATTCTAAGTTATACCATTCATAAGGAGTATATGTCATCAGAGTAGGAGGATGCTGAAATCTGTGCAATTGTGAGGATAGGAACCATGGCAGAGGAGCAATATATTCTAAGATAAAGACAAAAAAAAAATCAAACTCATTACTAGAACATTTACTTCAAAACAGGCCAGCTCTGCAATCCATGTGATGCTCACAGCTTCGCTAAAGCCTGTGGCCGGCCTACACCTGTTGTAGACTTACTGTATATGCAAAGTCTGCATTCCCCTACCTGGTTGCGCATAGTTTCCTTGTGCAACACTTGTCAAGCAGGGACTTGTATGTTTCCCTGAAATTTGGGTTCATGATAATATATATTAGGAAGTTGCAGGAGCTGTTGATGCAGCTGACCGTGTTGATGAACTGATACAAAACCTGACTGAGGTTTGATGGATTGTTGTGTAGTAGAAGATATGAGACACATGCTGGAAACAGCAGTGGCAGTGACATGATGGCACATGAAATTGTGTAGATTCCACACACAGCTAGCAAGGTTTTTGTCGTTCGATGAGTAGACACAGTTGCTTTGGCACCTCTTGTCATCTTTTTTCGCTTAATTGACATAACTTTGATTTTTACACCTATGATGAAACAGCCAACAAAAGTGAAAATAGGGGCAAACCATAAGCTTATACTGCCCTGGATATTTTCTAAGATAGTAACAACTCCTTCGTCGCGTTCAAATATATAAGAGCGGTCAATAAAACCTGCAGTCCTGTTGTGATGAGGGTCCCACCTGTAATTCATTTGGATCAGGAATGTATAATACATCATATTGCTGTACCAAAAACTGAACACAAGGAAGACGGCAATCCACGTTCTTAAAGGGGTGATGATCCTGGAAAAATGCAAGGGCAGAAATATGGCCACTAGCCTTTCTATGGTTATTAGAACTGGGAGGGTAAAGGAAGTATCACAAGAGGCATAATCCATGAGTATGAACATTTTAAAAAGGCCAAATAGGCTTTTTGAAGCTAAATTTTAAAATGGAAAGGAGTGGTCCCCAAGTAATGTATATATTACTTTTGGCACGTTGTTGAAACCTACCAAGAAAGTCAGGTCACTTACAGCCAGGGCCAAAAGCAGGATGTTGGAACACTTGCGCAGGCCTTGTCTCACGAGAACGAGGATGCTGAAGGTATTTCCCACAATGCCGACAATTGAGATTGCCGGCGTGATGCCAGCCATGAAGACAATCATTACCAGTCTTGTTGTGTTGTCATCCAAGTCATATTCACACTTTGACGCAGACATTCTGAGAGTTTGTCTAATATGGCTAGATCCAAGACTTTATGAAGTGCAGTACTAACGTTTAACCAAAATAGTTCAGAATGAGTATGCTAACAAGTACAGGGTCACTCTTTACAGTTGAACAGTTCTTGTGCATGAAAATCGCAATATTTGATGCACATGTGTGTTTAAGCATCAAGATGTTATGAAATTCATAGTAATTGTTTCGTCAGAATAGTTCAGTTCTTGATATCCTGCAAGTGCAAAATTTAATTCTTAATGAGGCACACAGCTATCGGTGGAGACAAGAGCACCAAACACAGTAGTTGATTCACTGCAAATGTAAACTCTGGCTGTCAAAGTATCTCAATACTGAATACACTTGCAAGTGTAGGATCTAAGGTTTTTTGGATGCTTCAGTTTCTGTATGTCAGAATAGCATAGTACTAAATACACTACTGAACCTAAAGATCTAAGATCTCATGAGATGCGCAGCTGTTTTCATTAAAATATCTCAGTGTTGGTTAGACTTGCAAGTTCAGACAGTTGCAAGGGTGAAAGAAAACTTTACCAGGAGACTAATTATCAGTCTAATGAGATTGGATTTCCCCTTCTCAAAGGCTCTTCTATTACAAACCTTGTTGCCCAGGTTTTCTACGCAGTCAACTGATTCTTTAACACCTGAAGTACAGCATGATGGGAGAGAGACAAGGCAACAAGTGGATATGATAGCTTAAATTGCAATTTCAAACTTTCATATTGTGGTCCTCAGACGTATGATCTTCCATCTTCAAAAGTCTTAATTAGTTATCTAGTTTAATTTTATCATTTTGGCAAGTTTAAGCTAAAAGAGATGGAAACAGGACCTTTGTAGGACAGATGAAACACAGATATAGTTAATGGCGCTGCCAGATCAATCAAAATACAGGAATTATCTTCCTGCTTTTGAAAGTACCATGGCTGAGTCATTGAGATCAATTACATTTGCTTCTCTATGGCTTTTTAACTTGGAATGTAATCTTCCAGTATTGACGTCAGTGGAATGAAGATGACAGATTCAGTTTAAGTGTTATGTGATTGTATGGTTTTATTGACTGTCCTCTGAAGAAACACTGCAGATCATCATGTTCCAGAGTGGGTTTTTCAGAATCCAATCAGTTAAAAACAGTATTTGCATTAGAGTGATTTTTCTGGGATTTTTCTGATGAGCTATAATTTCTATCATGTTAAAGCCCTGAAATGGCTATTTCAACAAAAAGACAAGGTATGCTGACATTGTGAAGATATTTTTGAAATTTTAAAAATAATGAATAATGCACTTGTGACCTAACAACACCTCTGAACTTTTGCAATTGTAATTGCCTTTCATTTCTTGGGCCTGCACATTCAAAGATATTCTTTAGTTCATTACACTTCTCAGCCATTGATCATCAGTCTCAGTAGTCATTTTATATGTAGAAAATTGGTTAAAACTTTCCTTTAATTGTCATCCAGGAAGCAGAAGAGGGAAATTTGTCTAAAGTAAACTGTTTTTGCAAATAGGGATCCATAATTTGGTATCATTCTTTAGTAAATTAAAGGTTTTGGGATAGAGGAGAAATAATATTCCAAGTCATTATCACATTTCATGAATACTATAGTTCACCCCCCTGAATTGCCTTTTAACAACCTTTCAACGATACCCGGCCATTACCTTGCAATTCAACCACATTTACTACTGCTTCCCGTTTCCACTTCATAGGTACCTCTTTAGTCTTTGCATTGTCTTGAGCAAATTCACAATTTTTTCATTTGTAGATATAAAGACTCTCCTCTCTCCACTTCCACTCCCCTTTTCCTTCTCACCCCCCAACTCCCACACACATACACACGTAGTAATTATTAGTGAGTGTCAAGTTTTTAGTTTTACAACCACAACCTGATGGTATGTTTAGTATACTTAAATTTTGTACTCACAACGTGTTTGTTAGCCAGAACTTCATGTATGACTGTGCAAGGGATGCTTGCACCAAGACAGTATCTGCATATATATACATTTCATGCAGATATTGTCCTTTAATCCTCAGTTTATAGTCAGTTTAAAGCATCTCATTTTACATATGGGGTCACATATACTGTAGTCTATGGATACTCAAGTCTTTTGTAGTATCTTGCACCTGCTTGTGAGTGAGGCATAATTAGTATCTTAGATTTTAGTTGCTCTCCTCAAACTTGATTCTTGTTCCCTCAACAGATGAGTCCTTAGAAGAGAACTGCCGGTCTTTGTTACAAGAGCACGCTGTGGAGATTGGTCTTGAGATGTTTGGTCTTGTGGTCCAGAGAAGCTCAGAGCTACTGACCTCACAACTTCAGACCCAGAAAGCCAACAACAGCAGCAACAAAGGTAGGGATGGTTCATGCTTTGTTAAAGGTGACTTTTACCCACTCAAGACTTATGTATACAAAAATGCTATTTTTTGACAGCAGCTTGGTTATGTGTGAATGCATTTCTTGGGACCTGTGATGAGCAGGGCTCAAGGTGGGATCTTCTTCTAGGGGAAAAAGTATCAATATATTCTTTACAACCACTTCCACCTTACACAACGTGAGAGTCTGAAAGATGGCTTATTTCTGCTTGTTAAAAAATTAGCATTTGCCTGCTATGATATGTTGTTTTGGACTTAGTGAACCTGTTTGTTTTGCTTATATGTATTTTAGTAGATTTGCTTTTTAAAGTTACTAATGATTCAACTACTTTAGGTCTCACTACAGTACAGCATATCTTGTGTGAAGTAGGAAGCAAAGAGTTCAGAGATGCATTCCTTATTGAAGTTGTCAGGTTGACAGAGCTAAATCAACATGATTCACATCACTCTTGCCATTACTTTTTTTTTTGGTTAGAGACCAACAGATCTTATTTGCATTTTTGATTTCCTGTCTAGATTTTACAAACTGAATGTCCTGCATTTTAAAACTAACTCACTGATGTTTTCTTTTCATTCTGAAGATGATAACAAAACCTCAGCAACCACAACACAGAATGAAAGCCCCATCCCTCCCAGCAAGCCCCACTCTGGCAGCTCAGTGGGGACCGTGGATGAAGACCTTCACCTCATGCTTCCAGCCTTGAAGACCTGGGTTGACTGGATGATGTGCCACGCCCACTTGTGGAACCCACAGCCACTTAATAGACCACCTGACCTGGGGTTAGTGGATAAGTTTGGTGTTTCATCTATACTGTAGTGATGATCCTGAACATTTTCTGAATGTAGGTCTGGATGCATTGTTGTCAGTGTAATTTGTTCTTCTGTGCTTTCTATGATTTCCTTGTTTGTACACTGCAGCCAGGCAAATTTTTCATGTGAATTAAGTTATTGTTATTCCTGTTATTCTATTTGAAAATGCTCTGTTGTGTCCTGAATACCTTTACAATTCATCATTCTGCAATGGGAACAGTGTTATCTTTAAGATATTCTTATCACATAGACTGCTTGTGGCAAAGATTGGTTTGAAGTGTGGGTGTTCAGTAATTGACTAGTGATACTGAAAACTGTAGATTTGAATTGTTTTCATGGCAGATACAATAACTGATTGTCCCAGTGTTCATATTCAGCTTTGGGATGCTTTATAGATCTGTCCTGACTAATTTTGTTAGATACAGTAGAACCTCTGATTTCAAACTTCAGCTTCGCAAATTCCTCACCTATCCATTACATAGGTTTAGTCTCATCTTCTGTATTCCAAAATTACATTTACCTCAAAAACATGAATTCCGAAGTAAATCACAGAAAATCCAAATATGTGAGGTTTGAGTGTGTACAGTCAATCGGTAGCAAGCAAGTAAATGTGGTTCTATTCTGAGGCTTTAATGTTGTATGTTCTAATGTTTGCAGGCCCCAGATTGATGTGTGGAAGAATCTCGCTATTTTCTGTGATCTCTTGAATGCAGTGGAGACCAAACCACGGTGTTTGATACGGGAGCAGCAAGAAGGTAGGCTGTTAGCTATCAGCTGCATTCAGTATGTCATGTTTGGCAACAAGTGAGATCCTATTGACTTTGGATTTGTAATCAGCAGTATTGCTCATTTTATTTTAAGAAATGTAGTGGATTTCCTCAAACTGTTTTGAAGACTACGACTTCCACAGCCTTTCTTTCAAGTACATTTGCACTGGCAGTGAAGATAAAGCTTACAGGTTTGACCAGCAAAATGAGAACGCATGAAACTTTTTTCTCTGTGAACTTCAGATGTGCAAAATTATCTTTTGGAAGGAAAGTTTAACTCATTTTCATCTGAGTTACCTTTCCTGACCAACTTCTGCTAACCCAAAAAAATATTGTTCTGATCTCAGAATGAGGAAAACAATCAAAACTTAGTCCAAATGGACTCGCATAAACATAACCTTAACTTTTCTGTCATGGTAAACTTGGGAAAGGTGGACGGGAATTGGATTTGACTAAGTGTTTCTATTTGGATATTGTTATGGATTGGTAGTTCCTGGAATACACATAATGTCATGTTACATTGGTAATTAGACAGTTATCAAATCTGCTGTCTAAGAGAGCGGAGAAAATTCTATCAGTTTGTCACATTTCTGATGATTTTTTTAAACAAAATATGTTTTATCCCACCAGGCTATGAGCCAGTTATTCTGCATGAGGACACAACATTGGCTGGGTTTGTTCCTATGTTGAGTGCACCACAGGAAGTCTTCTATGCTGACTCCAGTGTAGACAAGGTAGGTAGATCTTTTCTGATCAAAATCCTTATTTTAAAAGGTGTAAACGTAATAATGAGAATTACGACAATAATGATACAGTGTTACCTCAGTTCAACTTGCCTTCAGAATGACAATGTTCAAATAAATTTTACTTTTTTGTGAAATTTTGGGCAGTGTGAAAGATTTCAGAAAATTCATATTTTTCTTTTTTGGTTGTACTGATACAGTGTCACCAAAACCACCAGTCGGTGGCAGTTTCTCCATGCTTCTTGTGAAATAAACAGTGTTTTCTTTATACTGGTTATTGTGTTTCATCTAGTTTCATTTTTAGCCTTACTTTATCGACATCTCTCTGGTCTGCACTAGTTAAATGAACAGCTCTACAGATTTGTTGTGGTAAAGTGGGCAAGAAAGAGATGATAAACACTGTGGTACTAAAGCTCATTGCATATAGAAATAGGAATCTGAACTTCATTTGCTTTATTGTCATTTATATAGATTATGTGGAATTTTTCTAAAATTGTTTGTCACATATTAAAATTGTGGCTCCTTATGCGGCAATGAATTGGCATAATGGAGAAGGAGAAGAGAACATTTTGCTAAAACTTATGTAGTTCACAGTTTCTTTTTTAGTTCATTGCAGTGGAATTGGTTTTGTTTTCTGTGTCTCATTTAACTGCCAGTCACACATAGACATTCTTATTGGTCCTTTTCCTTTGCCAGCCGAGGACCAGCTAACTAGACATGAAGAGGGCTGCTATTGTTAGATTGAGATGACATTATTTTGGAACTGCCAAAGATATGCTGACATTGCAATTGGTTCTTTTCCGTTCACAGCACACAGCGGAGGACTGGCTGCGGATAGAAAAGCTGAGGCTGTTTGGAGAGTACCTGTGTGGTGTGGAGCCTCCGATGCTGGCCTTTAATGTTGAAAGTGGCAAATACTATTCTGTGGCTCCCTCACCCACTCGGTCAGAAGAAAAACTTGTCGGGGAAGACAAGGAGGAGAGAGACTCAGGAGATGAGGTGAGTTTGAATACTGGTGTTGGGCATATCATTGCCTTGCATAATGATGCTGTCCCAAATCCATTATTTCCTGTTTTGAAGTTTGCTCATAATACTGAATATTACAAAAACTTTCCAGATGTAGTAAGGCTTAATCATCTGAAGTTTCAAATCTTGTATTATCATAATGAGACTTGAAACTATACATACCTCACAATCATCTTTGTATTTTTTCTTTTTTTTCATTGCAAGTCTGATGATGTGATAATCGAGCACGATGATTCTGAGGATGATGAGAACAAGGACAACAGAGAGAAAGATGACATTGAGAAACTCAAGGCCAAGAAGGCTGAACTGAGCAGGAAACGAGAAGAAAGAGAGAAGAACAAGGAGAATATGGAGGTGAGTGGTCCAGGAAGAGAAGTGAAGTCTCGGAAGTCGGTTAGTGTTGTTTTTTTTCCCCTCCTTTGTCAACAAGTTTAGCTTTGTGCAACCTTGATTATTCATTGGTGGTCTTACAAATATAGTTAAGATCATTATAGTTAGAGGGTTGTCAAGAACAGTGAGAAGACTATGTCACATAGAACAGAAGAGAAGTGAACAGAAAAGAACAGAACAGGCTAGGACAGCATTGGAAAGAGTTGAGTCAGGTTGGGTAGGATAGGACAGAAAAGTCATGAAATGGTCATTCATTATGGAAGTAAGGCCAGCTACACAATGACAATTGTTCTGAACTCATGTCATCCATCTTTCCGTCATAAACTCACTCAGCCAAGTACAATACTTCACACAACATATGTCTAGAGAAGGAGGAAGGGAGAAACAGGAATGGGGCAAATACTACTTTGTTTAAGGTTTTAGAGAAATGTATCTCTTGAGCTAGAATAAGTAGTCGTGAATGACTGTGCTCGCAGAGCACATTGTGGGCACAGTGTGATGACATTTCATACTATGTAAAATAATTACTGAATTATTTATTTCAAATGATGTAATCTTTCACATACAGGCCATATTGGACAGTCATCGCCATGCCAAGATCGAGCTGGAAATCCGTCCCATCTTTCTGATACCAGACACCAACTGCTTTATTGACCACTTCTCCACATTGAAAAAGATCTTAAGTACCAAAAAGTACACTCTGGTTGTGCCACTTGTTGGTAAGTTAAGACCCCGTAACTGTCGCTCCATTATTCCTAATGTCATGTGGCTACAACCAGTACTATATTTCAACCACCTTTACTCCTCATAAATGTGGCATTTCAGACAAATGATTGTGTAAGGACGGTTGATTTGTGTAGGAAATCTGCTCATTTGATTCGTCTTTACTGGATGCCAGCCTTCCGAGGTGTGGAATGGAGGGCCATGTATTGATGCCTCTTTAGTGCAGTGGGAAGTAGATAGAATTTCATGGAGGAAGTATGCCAAGCAGCTTCCCCATTATATTTCATGCAGGTTGATTTGTTATTTCTTGAGTTATCTTGGTAACAGACTTACAAATAATACAGATGTTGGTAACATCAGTGGTAACGTTTATATTCATTGGTGGTAACATTTATATTAATTATTTCAGTGATTAATGAACTTGATGGTTTGGCCCGTGGTGCTCGAGATCAGCAGTATGACAGCCCAGACCATGCCCATATGGTCAAGACCCAGGCCCATGGGGCTGTGGAATTCCTGGAGGCAGAGTTTGAGGTAAAGAACCCTAACCTCAGGGCTCAGACTTCCAAGGGTTCAGTGCTGGAGACAATAGCATTTAGGAGTGAGGAATCTGACAGTACGGTGAGTTACTCTAGTTTCTCATTCTCCTCCATAACATTCCCTCTCTCTTTCTTCTGTTTCTCCATCTCTTTCTTCCCCATGTTTGTCTCTCTCATCCCTGGTTTCCCCCATCCTCTTCTGTTCTCTTCTTTCTCTCTCTTTCTCAGTTGTGTCTTCCCTCCTTCTGCATCTGTTATCTCAGTTTCTCTCCTCTCCATTTCCCCCTCTTTCTCTCTTCTCTCTTCACCCGCATTTTGCTCCTTATCTGAGATACAGAGCTAATACTGGAAAAAACTCTGGCCTATATTTGGACATTTTATTTTCAAGTCTCTGTGCTATTATGATAATTGTATTTCTTTTTGTCTCGCATGGATATGACCACATTTTCTAACTGTTCAGATGACAAGTGTGGTAGCATTAAAAGGCAATAAGACTGACACTTTGACAGGCAGCTATCTATATTATTATCTGTCTCTTTGCTTCTCTATTTCTTGAATAAAAATTGCCTGTTGGTAGATGGTTTTTGTCATATTAAATTCATGGCCTGTCCTTCTGTGAATTTTCAGGGCAACAATGATGACATCATCCTGAACTGTTGTTTACACTATTGCAAAGACATGGCCAGGGAGTTCATGCCTAAAGATAAAGGTATTAGAATATTCATGCATTCCTTCTATCTGGGGCAGGCTGTTGCACATACTCTGCGCAAGATTATTAATCTGCTGAATTTTATAGTATATCACTGGGCTTATAAAAATCATAATACCACAACATCTTTCTGACAAGAGGGTGTTAGAGTTCACTATCCATAGACTGGGTTAGGCATTTCCTTGACCAAGACAATATTATTGAAAAGATCAAGGCAGTGACCATATATATCAGGTGGCAATCTTACCAGTGTGTCATGTAATCTTTATGCTGTTCTTTTCTGCTTGGTACAGCCAAAACTTCTTCATAGATCTTCAGAATCTTGTCTGAAGATCACCCTTTTTTTCCTGCCCATCTCCCATTCTCACTGCTACTTTTTCCTTCCTTGCGTTTTAGCTCTTTTTGTCAGTGAATCATAAGAATTCATGGTTTTTTTTTTCACTAAGTTGAAATTCATGCTGAACATGAGAATATTATACAACTGAAAGTGTACAAACAAGTTTTCCATAATATGTAACATTTAAACTGCTGAATCTTCATGTTGGAACATTTTATTACAGATCACCCTGTCAGACTTTATCGAGAAGTTGTTCTCCTCACTGACGATCGCAACCTGCGGCTCAAGGCCCACACTTGCAATGTGCCTGTGAAGGATGTCCCAAACTTCAAAAAATGGAGCAAGATCTCTTGAAATCAGCCTCCGTAAGACGATGGAGAACAAGCCCGCGTAGATGGATATATCCCTGTCTGGAAAGCTTATCTCATCCCTTTTGTTTGCCTTTCTCATCAGCTGCAGAGGGAAGTGCTTTCTCCGTTGAGCACATGTCCCGAATGTCTTGCGTCCCAAGGCATTTCATTTCCGGAGAGGGGTTGTTCAGTGAGAAGAAGCTTAGAAGATGTTGAAGATGATGATACAGCATTTTTTCTGTGGTGAATATTCTTTGGCTATGCAACAAGAATGGCAACTGTTTGAGTTTGATGGGAAGAAAAGGTTAACTTGTATCATGGATTTGAGTATAGTCACAACAAAATAAGGCCTTAGGAAAGATGCTTGATGGAAATTGTATGGTGCCTCTGCTTTTGTCAGAAGTGTAACAACCTGACATGCAGATGGTCAGTGCCAGGTGAGTCTGGCTGAAAGAGTTTGAGGAGATTGTGAAGTGAATTTGCTTACCCCTTGATCTGAGGAAAAGTACAGAAATAAGAATAATAAAGCCCCCAGGAAACTTCTTGATGGAAACCTGCAGTGTTTTCTCTGAAGTGAACACTCATCACCCCAGCAGCATGGAAGATTAGAGCTAGACAAAGTGTGTTTGGATGTCTTTGGAGTGGTGCCTCATGATGATGTAGTTTTATCCATGAATTTAAGCACTAAGGAAAACACTAAATGAATATATTATAGTGCTGCTTATGGTTTGGATGTGACTGGTGTTTTGCCAAGTGATGTACTGTAGTTTTATCGGATTTACACAAAGAGGAAAAAAATAAATGGATATAATATTACAGTGCTGCCTCTGTCTTGGATATGACTGGGTTTTGCCAAGTGATGGAATTTTATCCATGGATTTAAACACCAAGAAAAATATTAAAGGATATACTACAATGCTGCTTGTTTCTTGGATGTGAATGCAGTTTTACCAAATGATGAAGTTTTATCCAGGGATACGGTAAGGAGAATCTGTCAGTCAGAAGGTTTGATAGACTTTCAGATGCCTAGATTTCATTTCCTTGAAAACTGCTGTCATCAACAATCAGAAAACTTGTTAAATATATATAGCATTATGCATATGGGTATAGGCAGCTACTGTGTAGTTTAACAACCCTCTGTGCCAAAGAGTTGTTCAAAGAGCGGCAAAATTCTGACATGTTGAAATTATCTGACTGGTTTTCAGTGGGAGTCTCACACACTCTTCAACCATAAGCAGACTTTTCTAGATAGAATTTTAGTGTGTAAACAAAATTGTCAGTGTGCTTTGAAAAGATCTAAGTGAGACTGACACCATTTTTGAGTGAGGGTACCATGTTAGTTCGGAGATCAAGGCACGCTGACATGTTAAGAAAAACTAAAATGTGCCAGTTTTTCTCGCCTAATTGCAGTGGCAGAGATACATATTGACTTTTCTCTTGCCTTGCTCTGAAATTTTTTCCCCTGCATTTTCTCAAAGATATGGACAATGACGTAGTTCATTTTCAAAGCTCAGTGACGAAATCCCTACTAGTTGAAGATAAAGGGACATAATCCATATAAGGGCTCAGAATTCAGAATTTGTCATGAAGAGAATGGTTGCCCATAATATACACATTTCTCTTCACATAAATACCCAATTCTTGCAATGTTTCATACTGTAAATTTTTCACACAAGGAAGCAAAAAAAAATCAGGGTGTATTTTTTGTTCCCTTCTGACTGGTCATTTTGAAGGTAATAAACACAAGGCGTTATCTGGGATCAGAATTCTAGTCAAGTCAGATGTTAAATAAGTTGCCACAGTGAAGTTTCGGTTCTGTAATCACAACAAATATCTTCTTTCTTACAAAATACTCATAACGCCAACATTGTCAATAGTGAGTATACTGCAACTGCAGTGATTCCGCAAGGTAGTCTGTAATTAAAAGCTTCAGTTGATACTTATAACACAGGTTCATTTAGTTAACAAGATAATCCAGGCTTCAGTAAAGGCTTCAGTTGATATTCAAAGCATGAATCCGTTAAGTTAGCAAGATAGTCCAAGTTACAGTTGGAATAGGCTTCTGTTGGCATTCAAAACCATGGGTCCACTAAGTTAACAAAATAGTCCAGGCTACTGTAGTTAAATGCTTCAGTTAGTATTCAAACTACAGGTCCACTTGGTCAAATGTTAGTTAGACGTGTCATGAATTATGTATTTGAGAATTATGGTCTTTGTTCAGTTTTGGGCCGGATGAAGGATATGCTCAACTCTGCTCAATCACAACTCCTCTGGAGCATGGAAACTGTTGCAATTAAGAGGACATGCTATTATCCTATGAATGTTATATAGAAGCAAAGCCTTGTATTGTTCAAAAAAATGTTGGCGTGGGACGGAAGTTTTGATTATCTAAATTCAGTTGTGATTAGGCAGAGTATAATGCATACCAAATACAGCAGTATTGACTATCTCAGCTCATAGAAGAGAATGCTTGAGCTTAAGAATATCAACAAAGGCACATCCTTACACAGTAAGCTGTCATGTGGGTTGTTTATTTTATCACAACGCCAACATAATGTGCTTGCTTGGGTTGTTGGGGGTTTTTTTTGTAATTTATTTTTATGTGAACTAGTCACTCTCATCTGTTTTAGAAGTTCAAGAACTTCCTTTTGCTTGAAACCTCACTTACCAAAAGTTTGCTTAGGCAAGTTTTCAATGCAGCAATCGAGGTGCCTCAGCAGATGTGGTGCACATACCTCTTGTCGGACTGAATTTTATGCATACACATTGTAGGAATATTTTCATGAAATCAGAAAGTCCATTTTGAATACTTCTGAGTTGAGACGAAGGGATGTAATTTAAGGGTAATTTTCTTCCAGAGTCATCAATGAGCTGCAGCATTCTTGTAACTCATATTTGAAAATATTGTGAATTACAGACTTGTCACTTTACACTGGTGAAGTCCATTTGTTTAATGCACCTTCAAAATGTGGCAACTTTTGAAGGAATTCAGATTTTAAGCTCGTATTTTGTTTTGATTTGGTAAGTAGAGTAGAAGTGTTTTTCTGAGTAGATGTTGAAACTGCTTTTATTTAAAAAATCCACTCTTACTGAGCTTATGGAATGATATCTTTATATAATGTTTTATCATTTATCATCGATGCCATCATCATTATCATCAACCAGCCTCAGTATTTCAAGTGCAATTACCTCTCTCAACTCCTTGTCAAATTTCTAAAGACAAATCGTTTGTGTTTACGTGTGTTTTATACCACAATGGTATAAAAACTTACATGATAAACTGTACGAAATGTTGTGTACATATCTCTTGACGCCGTATTGCAAAGGACTACTGAAAGAATGTTTGGTGTTGTACATAGTTATCGGTCACATATTTTTATTGCAAAATATCTGGGTGTTGTTGACCTAGTTTTGATCGTATGGCCTGCTGGAACAAATGGCTGCTTTAAGGATGATGCCATTTATGAATATGAGCAGTGTTCATGACTCACCGCTGACATGTTGGTGTTGACAGCAACCATGAATATGAGGAATAAGCATGGGAGGGAAGGGGGGGGGTCATCGTTAGCCTAATGTTTTATAGAACGTTGACAAGAAAAATTATCATTGCTAGATCAACTCTCAGTTTACAAGGCCTACGGCACAGCAAGACTGCCCAGCGGCATCTCTGCATTTTGCCATGTTACCACCTCATAAGGTTACTTGCTGACTGAGTGCTTTGATACCAGATGGTCTAATTTGTCATCTGTATCACTGGATTGAGCAGGGTGTTGTGAGTACATTCAACCTTCGTGTCATGCATAGACTGTCATTAGAGCAACTAATTCTCTCAGTTTAGGTGGGTTAAGATTAACCATTTTTGCATTAATCTGGGTTTTTAAGGGATGAAAGCAGATTTTGTACCATTTAATCAAAATCTTGTATAGCTCATCTTCATGTCAGTACGTATGTGAGGTTTTAACCCCATGGTAGTCACCTGATATCAAGTATATAAAAGTCAGCTGCACTTCATCACAACTCTACAGAAGAATGGAAAGATTGCAATGAAAGATACTGGCTGTTTTTAATTTTTTTGTGGAAAGTCTTATTTTCTGAACCATCTGCTGTGAAGTTAGGATTCTTGGATAAGACTGAATATGAAACATACTTTTCACTGTACCATTGCATAAAAGACCTATCAGAACTTAAATATATATTTCATGAAATAAAATACCAAGTTCTCAAAGAAAATTTTGTGTGATAGGGTTTGAAAGTTAAAAAAAAAAAATAAAATAACAATTGTTTGTTTCTCATGGGGCGTGCAATCTTCAAATAAATATTAGGTATGATATATAAATAAAAAACAAACAGTTTGTCAGCGCACTAGTGGAGTTGTAGGTTGATGGAGTTGACCATATGCTGCACTACGAGGCATTTGATCTTAGGGGCATTCAGAACTAACATAGACTTTGTATTTGGACTGGAAAAATGTATTTGGACTGGGAAAATGTATTTGGACTGGAAAAATGTATTTGGACTGGGAAAATGTATTTGGACTGGGAAAATGTATTTGGACAGGGAAAATGTGTTTGGACTGGGAAAATGTATTTGGACAGGGAAAATGTATTTGGACTGGGAAAATGTATTTGAACTGGGAAAATGATCTCAAAATGTTTTGAATGCCATTCATTGTCATTTTGTACCTTAAAGATTCTCTGCAGCATATCTTGAAAGGCCATGTGTTCTCTGCTTATGACATCCTGTCTTTAGTTTCCAAACCAATAAGTTCCCAGGATTTTCATTTGCAACCATGAGTTCTTTAGCAAACAGAATGTTCTATCATAGACCCTGTCAAGTTCTCACATCAGCTTGCTGCCCCATGATGAGTGTAACCTCTGAAGTTTTGTAGTGCAAACTTGCCACATCTTACCTCTGTTGCTTTGAGAAATGTTAAGACAATATTTATAATGCATTAAACTAACCAAACTGTTATTTATGCATCATGACCTTTGAACCTCATCTCAGCACCAGTCTCCCCTGACCTCATAACTTAATGTCATTTTTATTGAATGATATTGATAATTGTGGCGTGCAGTGATTGTCATAAGAAAGGTACCAACAATATCTTGAAGTTATAACAACCTCATTTCATCTTCATATACCACAGCTGTATTCATTTTAAAATTATTCAGAGCTTCTTGTAAATTTGAAACCAGCACGCAGGGACTGCACCGTTTCCAGAATTCCAAAAATAATCGTTTATCTCTCTCCTTTATGTTGATATTTTTACCTAAAAAGGCTAACTTGGAGCTATCTGCTGTGTCTTGAACTCATTTAGGAAATAAATCCAGACAACTTATCCAGATAACTCTTTCATGGCATTTTTTCAGTCCTTTTACCTGTCAATAAATTTTTTTTTCTTTTTTGATATTTCTGTAAATGGTATTTTTGTTGATTATGCATAGCAGTAAAACTAGTATGACTCATGCACTGACTGTTGATTGATCATAGATTCACATCTAATAATGCGTTTTTTAAGAGCATGATTCTATCAAAGAGCTCGAGCCCAGTTGACTGCTGGACTGGGAGAGTGAAAGATGCATGATAAGAATAGATGTACTAAGGTTGTTTTTTTGGGGGGGCGGGGGGGCAGATCCACATGTTACATGTTGGAAACAGTCTTGGGAGAAGGAAGGAAGCCAGCTTTACTAACAGGAGACTTTTAAGCTAAGCATCAACTTTAAGACCCAGAGCTATACTTTTAAGTTCAGCTGCATAACCCTATACCAAAGGAGGAAGCAATTTGCACAACACCTCTTATGTGTTCGTTTATTCCTGGCTATGGATTAAAGCCCTCATCATTTTATTTCTGTCCGTCAATTTACTTCTCTTCTTTTCCCCATTGTGTGGGCTAGTCTTTGCAAAGGAAATCTCCTTATGTGATTCAGGTGTCAGCGGGTGCTAGTAATGAGGAAGTTTATGAGCAAACGGGATTTGTAAAACTACATTTTTAAGCAATATTTTTGTAGCCTGTCATCCTTTCAAGAGATGGGCGTGGACTGAAAATAGGGCTGAATGTAAAAGAGGTTTCTCAAAGAAGTTTATGTAAGCTTAGAGTCAAACAAGTCAGGTGCCCTTCCTGCGCTCAGCTCCCTTATGGAGGACATGGCTCTTTCTAGGAGTTTGTGTGCAGAAGACCAGTCCATGATTTTGAGTTTGTGAAGTGTTCTGTTCAGTGTTTAAAATTTGATGTGGAAGATAAACAGTGTTGTCTCCAGACCACACAATTCGCCCCGGAAGTTTCAAAATCCTTCCTGAGAAATAGAGTGAATTGACACCAGTCTCCATTCTTTTTCCCTGCACTCCAAAGTTTGCAGTACTTGAGGAGAAAAACCCAAAATCCCTTTAAAAAAATGTACATGTACTAATTCTCCTTTCATATTTTTTAACAGAATGAGGGAGAATGTCTTCCCCCCCAACTCATATGATTTGGTAAAAACAGTGAGATATGTGAATGAAGAACAGTTTTATATGGAACATGCAATTTCTGATATGTGGAGGCATGAAATTAGATTTGAAATTAATGAAGTACAGTAGTAATCAAAGCAGAGTGATCTTGGTGATCTTGTTATGAATTCAGGTACCTGAGATTAGGTCATGCATCGCATTCACTTTCAGGTACAGGAAACTACATATTAATCATTTCACTGATGAAGAATGACTTTTATATGTACCTTTCTCCAAAAAATAAATTAAAAAAAACACAATGAGGGAGAGGGGGGGAGTTGTATGCCTAGAAGAAAATACAGTAAAACCGCATGTTAAAGTACTTCTTTTCCATGTTTGTCCTCCAAACATTTCACAGACTCAAACTTATGGATTGTCCTTTGAAATTCAAATATGGTCGTCTTGTTTTCTGCATATGACTAATCTTCTTCCAGATTAGAAAAGCTGTTTTGCATACAGCTGAAGTGTATGTTAAACAGTAGAATACTGCATTTTGCAGTGCCTCAGTAATGTTTATTAATTTGACAAATTGTCTTTGGAAATTCCATATCATGTGCGTTTGTCATATGATAGCAAAACAGACGCAGATCTTGCACAGTTTCATCCTGAAATACTCCACAAAAATTCATATTTTATTGACATATCCTGTCAGGAAGAATAAATTAATGTGGGGAAAAACTTTTGAAAAATAATGTCACTTTGTTCACTAAAATGTGTTATGAGTGGTTCAAGAGCTGACAATATGCTCTCAATATTCAGGCACTTGAGTGACAACAAAGAAGTAACTGTGATTCACCAGGAAGGAAAACTAACTTTTTCAAGACAGCTATTGAGATTCTCAGTAAGAAAAACATCCCAAGTTTGCTTTGTTCCTTCCTTGTGGGGGCAGGGATGGAGGTAAAAGAAGAGGAGTTGGGGTGGAGGGGGGAGGGAGAAGAGGAGGTGACAAGATGTGTGATTAAATCAGACTTGGACCAGATTGGAAGTTTAGATCACATCATCTTTCACCATTATTTCTTTCTTTAAAGAGACAACTTCTCACAAGATTTTCCCCTCCCTTACTCTTAGTCACAAAAATCTCCAAATCTAGGGCGTATCAGTCAGTGGAAAGACAGAGAAATTTTCTGGATTGAAGGTCTCTAGGTTTTTGTTTTTTTTTTTAATTTTTGATATATTGAGGGCCTGCAGCTGAGAACAAAATATTTGGTTTTTCTGGACTTTGCATTTCTACACACACACACACGCACATCCACACACTAAAACCACCATTTCCTTTTCGTCTGAATATGTCAAGACAAGATGAAGTGCACAAAACTAAATCTTGGAGAGAAAGTGTAGAACTTCATGGTGTGCAACTATTACTTGTGAACCCTGTTTTTGTTCTGTAATTTCAACAGACTAGAGCGTACATTGCATGCAGGCGACCTGGGTAAACTTGACTCCAATAAATGCTCATAATAAATCATCTTAGACATGCATCTTGCATATTTATTACAAGGATAGTGAGGTCTGCTCAACTTAGTCAGTGAAAGATGTTGTATAATGAGAGATTTACAATATATCAGGATTCGTATGGCTCCCTAAGGGTCCCTAAAACAAAATCGGAATTCTTAATGAGCACTTAATTTTGGTAAAAATGGCTCGAGGGATCTTGAAGAATCCTTGAAGTAGAATCGAGATCCTTTATGGATGCTTATTTTTTGCAAAAATGGCTCTAGATCGCGGAAAAAAAAGATCATTAATTTTTTGGCAAAGGAAGGCTCTTTACACTGTGGTAGTATTGGTATTGGATAATGGGATGTGGTAATTTCTCTTTTGACTGGTAATTTTCTTTTTTTTAATATTTTTTTAACTGAAGATTGCCCGCTATGATAATCACGATACATGGCACTTACTTTTTGTCAGCTGGCAGGGTGGATGGCACCGAAAAAGATCATTTTTATCCCAGCAGCATCTGGATTTCCTGTCAGTATTAGATTTACAGACAATGAGTGGTGTTACCATTCATGATTTGACCTGGTTAGAGAAGTGTCATTACTTGATCTCTCCGCAAGCTACAAGATTTGGCCTAGTCTCACCATGTGACAGAAAAAAACCTCAAAGTCCATATTTTCATTACTTTGCAGCCTGTATTCTTATGACAATGCTTGTTTACCAATAACTGTAAGTATTACTTAGTCATTGATGTTTTCAAGCCTTACTCTCAGGCCTTCACAGATACAGGGTTGTTAGTCCGGCTAGCTGATTCTGAAGGGCGAATTGTTTGGTGCCTGGTACACATTGTGCTTCAGGCATTGTGCCTGAAAGAAGTGGCTCATTCACTCAAGAAACTATTCACAGTTGTCATCCGAATAGTTACAGCTCTACAGTATCTTTTTATTAGATAGAAGGATGATAGCTTCTAACAATACATGATGCTTATCCCTACAAAAATTTGTATGTATGGGTATGAAAAGTTATGTACTTCCTTCATGTACCTCTGCCCCATCTTAAGAAAACTTAACAGTTTATGCACAGCGGTATATATGACTTTTCACGGCATCTTGATTGAAGGATGACAGCTTCTAGCACAATGCTTACCCCTACAAAAAATTTTGTGTGTGGGGTATGAAAATTTATGTACTTCCTTCATGCAGCTCTATCCTAAGAAAACTAGCAGTTTATGCACACCAGTATGTATGAATTTTAACAGCTGTACAAGTACAGTATCGCATTGACTAGGTATAAGGATGATAGACATGTATGATACTAAAAATATTAAAATGTTTGTGAGAAAATGTGAAAAGTCAAACAAGTCATTGCCTTGATGTTTATAGAGTAGCATTTTCATTTGTAAATAGATACACCATTTATCATGATCTCATTGCTTGACGTTGTTTTGCACAGATGTTTTGATAATACAGGTAGTTGCTACGACATGACATTGATGATGATGCTTGCCTTTCAGGGAGGGGTCATTAATGTCAGACAGTATGAGTAACCTTGACATAGTCACAGTGTGGAATGGTTTTAAGGTCTTCAGATAATTTAATCCAGTTTTCACTATAGGCCATAGACGAGAAACAGGGTGTTTGTTCCAAGTATTATAATCAATTGTCTGTACTGAGGTACAAAGCTTGTAACATTATGTCCTGCAGCTTGTCAAAATGAGACATAAGCTGCGTGTTGGTCAGTTGTTGGTGTGACATGAGAGCTCAGTGTGTACATGCACTTCCATCAGGTGAAACATTTTGACCAAGCTTTCTTTTGGCCCAAGATAATATGTTGTTTGAAATGGTAGAGGGTCACCCCAGTCGAGAAAAGTTCTGAGAAACTCCTGAATGAAGAACAAGTTTATGCTGTATATTTCATATGTCTCAAAACAAATTAGAATTTATCCACAGTTACTGACCATTGGACAGCAGAGGACGTCAGGTGCCCAGCACCATTTAGACATGCCACAGGCCTACTGATATATCATATCTGACACATAGATCACAAAAGAAGATGAAGAGAACTGACCATTTGCTTATAAAATCAATGTTTTAGCATAGAAATGATATTACTCTCAATTTCCACTGCAAGCAAGAATTTGATACCAGATGGACCTATTCACCTTCAGAGCTTGATATTTCAGTTCCTGATTTAGCAGCAGTAGCCTTTCTATTTTGACTGGTTGCTGGACATAATTATGATTTGATGAGATACATGACTTTATTCATCAGCTTGGGCAGTGCATGTGATGTGTTTGCTTATTGTATGCGAAGAGGGAAGCAGTCTTGACTTTTAAAGTGCATTGTTAACCCCTTGACCGCTCTTTTGACGTATGCTGTACGTGATGAAATCTGTGGCAGTCCAGTGCGCTGATGACATACGCCATACGTCATGTTAAATCACTGTTTTGTTTCGCTTATATCTGGGCACAATCACACTTTTGAACAATAAGATTTAGTTCCTCTAAAAGCCAGTTGTTTCTGTTTTCAGGGAATGATGACACGAGGGGGAAATCAAGTAGCAGCGAAGGGGTTAATGTAACATCAAAGGATATTATTAGGATAAAATTGACCCATCACCACTTAAGATAACTGTAAGATTTAACCAGTATAGGGCTGGACATGCGGTTTTTTTTGTTTTTTTTTTTCAAATCAGATTGTTACAGATTTGTATGTTTGTCAAGCATGGACTTTTCCGTCACTCTAGGGAGAATTTGGCACTTTTGTTTTACTCTTCTCAAAAAAAAACATTAATGATGAGCCATTTTAAGCCCTGCAAAGTTTTAGACCTAGAAAGATATGTTAGGTTTGAAAAAACAAAACACACAGTGTATAACCTTCTGATGTTAGTGTAATGTCATGCAGGACCTAAGTATGCATATATTTGTCTTCTTACCCTGGAAGGTACTGTATGTGAACAGGTATTCCATAATGTTTCATGAGTATGCTTTCAGTGGATCAAGCAGCTTTGTTTGATTTCAGTATGATTACATTGAAAGGTATGCCATGCATAGTACCTGTATTTCATACTGTATTCTGAGTATGCTTTTAGAGGGTCAAGTAGTGTTGTTTGGTTTAGTATGATTACATTGAAAGGTATGCCATACATAGTACCTGTATTTCATACTGTTTCATAGTATACCTAAAGTGAACGATATGGTATGGCTTGGTTTCAGGCATTAAGTACAGTGATATTTTATGAGTGTTTCATGAATACACTTTCAAACTTTCATTGGATGGTATGCTATAAAATGGTTTTAGTATGCAAGGTGTATGATGTATACAAGAATTTCAGACTGTTTTATGAGTATGCTTTCAATGAATTACATACTATGGATAGGTCTTTCTTCCATTGTGCTGCTTCTGTTTTCCAGATTTTGTTTTATGATGCCACAATTTTCTAAGACAGGAGTCTAAAAATCTCATCATCAAGCCATATCATTTTGCTTAATTGCTGTGATAAAGCAACATAGCAAGAACTACTGTGCTCTCAGGCACCCAATGTCAGCATTTTATTATATATATATAATTATATGTATGGGTGGGTGTGTATGGGCGGAATATTATGCTTCACATCAGTGTTTTGTCTAAGCATATGTTTGTTTGTGTGTGCGGGTGCTGTCATGTTCTGGAGCTGAGAAATCTCTTACCATCCATCTACTGGTACTTCGCTTCATCGAGTTGAACTTCTCATTTGTCTTTCCAGGGATGGCTGAGCATGTCACAGCATTGCCATTGAATATATTTTCACTGCTATTTAAAACAATGTTAATACTGTACAGTAATTAAGACTGGTATGACCTCTAGTTGTTTTCCTTTTTTTTTTTTTTGTATTCGGGTTGATAAGTCTGGAGAGAGACTCTAGGTCTATGTTATATATATAATTCATATAATTATGATCAGTTAAGAAGAGGAAGGTGTTTTCACTCACCAGGTGGTAAGACTAATCCAGAAATGGGTCCTCTCACCAGTTTTTCCTTCTTTTCTAAGATTGCAACCAGATGACTGATGTTAATTTTGTTATGGAACAAATGCCAAGTGTCCATGCGTGTGAGCCTTGGATGTTGTACATTGTAAAGCAATTTGTACAGTTAACACGTTCAGTTACAGGTCACTTAAAACACCACCAACTGGGACTCTGATGAAAACTTGGTCTGTATTGAAATGATCACCACAGGGTCCTAAGCCTGGTTGGTGTTGGATCCTTACTCGAGGTGCTAACTGCTGAAGATAACCCAGTAGTCAATGCTTTGCTTCACTCTTCCCAGTGATAATTTAAATAATTATTGCTCATTGCATTTGATAGCAGCAAAGCTCATTGCATTTGATAGTAGGAAAGCAAAAATCTGGTAAGACTAATCTGTTTTGGTTAGTCTTACTGCCTGTTGAGAGGAATCACTATTGTGATTTTAAGTCATACACTCTGTTTTATAACTTGCCTAAATCAAGAAAGGACTCAGCACAAACTGAACGAGTGGAACTGTTGTGAAATAGATAGATATTGGCTCAACTACTCTTCTGGGGGCATCAAGAAATCCTTTTTGTGAAGTTGAATGCAATATACTGTATGCTCATATACTTGTTGTTTCCAGCTTGTACACTATAGCTGCTTCATGAGTTACATATATACTACAATTAAGCAAAAAGTACTATTAATTCAGTGGATTGTGTTTAAAGGGAGGCATAGTCTGTCCTCAGAGGTTGCAATGCGGAGAGCATGGTATGCAATTTGTCCCCAAAAGTGTGTATTGCACATGAGAGTGCTGCTTAGTGCATTCTCTTCTAAGTAGGGTGATGATCCTAGGACAATTGTCATTTAAGGCAACACCAGTCATTTGGCACCTGATTTCATCTCGGTCTCTTAGGTATTTTTATGCATGATCCTGTTGGGATGTTCTGTCTAGATACAAAGACACTTCATTTTTCATCAGAATGTGTTGTAAGTTCATCAAAAGTCTGCATCAGGTCAGAAAATCTCCAAAAGCTCATATCTTCATGCTTGAAGGTATCAGAGATACATGGGTCTTATCTGATTTCAAACAACTGGTGCTATCACATAAGACTCTGATCCTCAGACCATCACCTTTAACAGAGAAAAGTGCACCATTCAGCAGTTTGGTGTGCAATTTTTCATACATCATCCAGTGCACCTCTGGGACAGTGATAAGTTGTGAACTATTCTAACTGAATACAGACCAGAAGAATATTGAAAAGACAGAAAGTTATAGCTGTCTGTATGATCAGATATGGATAGAAATTCCTTGCCCCACATGCTGCTAAGCACTAGGCCTTGCTCTATGTGTCTGTATTAAATTTCCCTCACAAACTCAAAGACACATACCTCAAAACTCAGATTTCTGAACCAGTCCCTTGAAATTCACAGTCGTGAGATTCCTCTGCTCTGTGTGTTTTCTTAGCTGCCTGAAACTAAAGTCCTTTCTTATCTTGTTAAACTTGGGTTTTTTTCAGAGCTCATACTCATGAAGAAAACTTTGCATCATCAGTAAACCACTCTTAATTATTATGTATACATGGCCATCCAGGCACCGCAAGACAGCTCCAGCAAACATTACCTCCACTTTGTACTTTTAGTTGGAGGAATGTGACTGGTTGAAATGGTCTGTAACACTGACTTCCATTGGTTAATGCATCTTTTATTTCCTGAAAAAGATATGATGATAAAATCACAAAACAGTTTTGTTTAATTAGATGTGAGCTGCACTGGAATTGACTGAAGAATGGTCCATAAGATCTTGTGTGCTCATGCTCTCAGCAATCACCAAAGATATGCTTCTTTGGTTTAAATATTCAGTGGGTGATATGAACTGGCTGAATTCACCAATTTTTGCCTGAGATGAATCCAGTTCAGGAATTTCACAGTTTTTTGGCGAGGTCGTCATCTTTGCCAATTATCTGCTAATATATTTCTCAGATTGTCATTGCTTGAAAAGTTAAATATTGGAAGCAGAGGCTCTGGAGATTTTTTTTCCAGGGTCTTTTTCCATCTCTTTTATGCTGATCATGTGAGGACAAAGCCATTTCCTTTTGTATGTATTTCATATTGAAAAAAGTGCTATTCTTTAGTATAATCTGAAGTGTTAAAAGTTCATTTTCGTTTTGACATGCTGTTCGTGGTAAAGCATAGCAAGGGGACAAGTTTTCAGATATATGTATCTGTCAAACAACCACGCAGTTTATGATTGAGTCCTTCAGTGGGGTTTGTCCTATCAGTTATTCCAATGGCCGGCTACACTGAAGTGACGCCAGTGCATTTTCATATACTGATATAGACCTGTTACTGTTGAAACAAGCATTCATGTAAGTCAGATTTGGCAAAGATCCTACAGAATAAAACATTTTTTTTACTGGTAACTGATTGGACAAGATTCATGGACAGGCCCTTTTAAATATTCTTGTTATTCTAGTACCATTGTCACTGCTCAGAGAATCAAGGCCCTATCTAGTCTGTTAGTTCATAATAAATGTAGTGCCTTAATGCTGTGTGCGGTCCCTTTCTCAGCATAGTCAAATGCTTGTCTAAGCAATTTCACCTAATCACATGTCTGCAAATTTGGGAAAGGTTTAGATTAAGCAGAAAGTGCATTGATAGAAATCAGTTTAGAAGGATGATGTAGCTTTTAATCAAAAGAAGAAAAAAAAACACAAATATTCATTTTATTGGATCTTATTGGTCAATAGTTTCTGAGGGTTTGACAAGAATAGAGATACAGAAACCTTTACACTGCTAATTATGAACGAAATTCATGCTTTTGCTATAGATTACATAGTGAGTTGTTTGTATCACTTTGAAAGATCAAAGTCTCATCAGAAAGGTATAATCCAATAAGCTGGCTACGCTAAGTGTATTAAGCAGGACTGTTTATTTATTTTTGACTGCTCTTCTGAAATAAAGTTTCTTTAAAAAGTTGCTATTAAGCAAAACTATGACTGGGAGGATTGCATTTACGCAGAGTCAGCTGCTTTATTTTAGGAACATTAACCCTTTGTTTTTTACAATGGACAGGCTAGTACCATTTGTGTTTTTGGTCTGCAACACTGTTTGTGAACAAAGCTGTATGTCTTATTAAGTACTGTTTGGAACATATGCCTTTCTTTGCAATAGGATAATGTTTCATCTGTGTTAACCTAAAAGGTTGGTTGTCTCAGTTTGAGGTCGTGTGGAATATGTCCTTGTTCACCAACGCAGAGAACCTGGTTTGTACTGTTGTGTTTGATGAATAATAAGCCTGACATTTGTGTAGCTTATCAAACACCAAAGGGGTGGGAGATTGAAGGGGGAGGGGGGTGCACTAGTGCTGTGTGGCCCTTGCATATATGTATATAACCAAAGTCGGTGTGTGTTTCAAGGGTAATGTTGTAGAAGCATGACACATTATCTCGGTGCTGAATCATTATTGATTGGTTCTCCTAATGCAGATAAAGCTTTTGATTATATCAATAATTTGTTTTCTTCATTTAGTGCGTGTACATGATGAAATGTGAATTTGGATGCCTTTTGCTAAACTTGCATGCATGTTAGTAAATTGTGTGTTAAAAGGTGGTTTTCATTTATCTTTCTAAAATATGAGTGTTATTATTTTATTAACACCCCCCTCTCACTATTAGTCTGTACTGAGTACAATATTATATCAAATTTTTGGTTGTTCATACCTGGTGTTATCTGGTTAAGTAGTGTTTTAGAGAACTGATTGCCTGATTGGATTTTTTTTTTTTTTTTTTTTTTTTTTTTTGCGCTGAACCAATTGAGTGATTTTCCTTGTCTTGAGATCCATTTAATTTGAGACATAGCTTCTAACTTCAAAGAGGCACAGTATAATTGAGTTCCACTATCAAAAATGGATTTTGTGTAGAATG
>JAWQUT010000231.1:180939-196114 GCA_033807755.1 Ellobium chinense
CCCTCCTTCCCTAGGGTTTTTACGACCCATGCATGTCATGAATGAGGAAACGCTTCAGTGTGAAACAACGGAGTGCCAAGAAGCCTCGCGAAACGGACTTAGATTTTATGGTTGTTGGTATCCCCCCTTTGTCCTGTTACGGGATAGGATGGGTGGCTTGGGGACCTCGTGGTTCGGTTTCAAAGAAAGACAGTAAGTTGAGCGGTTATGATATTTCAAACGATTCCACTTAACAGTGATTCATCGGAAGCGTGAAGGGAAAAAAAAAATGCCGTTAATAAGATTTGAGATTATCTGTTGATCTGCATTTAGGAAATACCTGAATATTGTCGTGATTAAGTGGGAGTGGCGATTAAGCGGAGTCAGTTTTCTGAATAAACGGCACAGTCCATTAATTTGGGATATGAGGGAGACTCCTGCATAACTGCTGCCGATATCCTCTATACATCGAACTACATAGAATATAGACTAGTAAAAAGGAAAAACACACTTGATATCATTTCAAAGAAAAAAAAACAAACCAGATCATCATCATTCAAGTTATGATTGTCATAATCATCTTTTTTCCTTTCATCATCATTACCACCATTATAATAATCATCGCATGTAGAATATTGGGGGGTTGGGGNGGGGGGGGGGGGGAATTTCAGTCTGCATATTTAACCCATTATAAACTGAGCTGAACATTAATATTGGAGAATTTAAGGACAAGAAACATAGGGTCGTATGAAAATTGTCTTGAATTTCTTAAAACACACACAAGCTGAGAATCTGTATAACTTGGATTTGTCACTCAAGCATAGCGAATGATAAGCAGGGACGATGCGAGGAAAAAGGAGTTCAGGAATGAAACCCTTGAAAATGATGTCTTCATCAAAAAGCTGACAGCAAGATTTTGGGAGAATTGTCTGTGACATTCGGATCGTGAGGTCTTGTAGTGTAGTTTGTGGGTGTTGATATCCTTCGTCATTCCAACTCCCATCTCCCCCCCCCNTGTTGACATGTCTGAAACTTCATCGTCGCCCCTGATATCAAACGAGGAAATGGCCGTGGTGACACTGACGACCATCTGCTTATCTTGGGCTTTTCCGTCTTTCATGTCGGTAGCAGTCTGCACGATAGGTTGTTTCCTGTCACTTTGATGTAGGTGACCTACAGTAAAGGGTTCTTGACTCTGTGTGTGTGTGTGTGTGTGTGTGTGTGTGTGTGTGTGTGTGTGTGTGTGTGTTGTGTGTGTGTGTGTGTGTGTGTGTGTGTGTTCGTTCGTTCGTTGTAAATATTGTCTTTAGTTAAATCTAAAGTCATTAAGAAAGGGCATGGATTTTTCAATGTACTTTTCTATTAGTTCAACTTGTTTAATTACATCGTATATGATATATAGCTACACCGAGAGTCGCTTAAACGCCATCACGACATCATGTTTTTCAAATGGTGTTGTCACCAAATCACCACGAGCTTATTAGCCTGTACATAGGGAAAGTTCATTATATAGGAAATAGGACGTACTGGTACGCTACGCCGGATACGATAAAAGAACATTTCTTCCGGGACTCACTAGTTCGTCTAAGAGCTGTTTTTTTAACAAAAGAGTAAGGATGCATATGTACGTCATACATGTCCACAGGGAAGGGGTGAAGATAATAATATTGTATTTGCAAGCTTGAAATTGGCTTAAAGATTCCACTGTTAATGCGCAAGGTCTTAGCTATTTCGGAGTGTACAGATCTACAAAATAGCGTCATATAGCTGAGTCGTCAGGGACATCTTGCGCTAAAACAGTGTCTGCCCATCTCCAGATTTTCATGCAGTGATATTATGACACGGATATTTTGCTACTACCAGTTGGAAACTCTCTGTAACCACGACCTTACTGGTATTTCAAGGTGTTTATCCAGAAGAAATCAATATCGGTCGATATGGATCGATACATGATTGTTCCCCGGCCGTTCACCTTTCTGATAAACAGGCCGGAGGTAAATAGGAATTAAGAGTTATCGTTAACTTGTTGACAAGGTGCGGAATTCTTTTTGGAAACTTAAGAGACGGAGATCCGTTTGTGTGTCCGTGATTTACTGACCCTAATAAAACAAAAACTGATGACGCAGTAGATTGTATTGCCTGTTACTTTCTGTTTGGCTCCCGTTTTATTTGCGTTTCGCTTTTACTTTCACCTTCATTTTTATCAACATCTATTCTATTCTTTTCTATTCTATTCTATTCTGTTCTGTTCTGTTCTGTTCTGTTCTGTTCTATTCTGTTCTGTTCTGTTCTGTTCTGTTCTATTCTATTCTATTCTATTCCCATTCTTCCTTGCTTAGTTCCATTATCTTCTCTTAAATGAAAGTCTTCCCTTCTTTTTTTTTCCAATTGTCGCTCTCATTCTTTTCTGTCTCGTTTATCTTTCTCTCTCTCTCTTTCTCTCTCTCTCTTTCTTTCTCTTTCTCTTTCTTTCTCTTTCTCTTTCTCTCTGTCTTTCTGTATTCCTCGATCATGTGTGTTAGGACCTTCCACCTGTGACCACAGATTTCCCTTCAAAACGTTCCATGTCTCTGTCTGTCCGTTTCTTTCATTCTTTACAGCCTTGTTCAGGGAATATAATTACGCAGTAGAATTCGAGCTCATGTCTTTGATTCTTGTTTTCACAGTTTATTAAATATTTATCCTCCTTTTTAAAAAAAAAAATGTTTTGGCCCGAGCTCTTTAATTTTGTGGTACCTTTATTAGCGTTGATAGAACTTCCTTTTCAAGTTGTTTGTTTTTTCCTTTTCTTTATTTAAAGGTTAGGGACAGTTCATCGTAGAGCTAAATATTTAATCATGCTTTTTAGTAGTTCTATTTATATTTATCCTCGTTGACTCAAGTGATGATCTCAAGTGACGACTTTATATAAACGTTCCCTCTGCCCCCCCCCCCCCCCCCCCCCCCCCCCCCCCNATCCGTCGCCTTTCTCCATAATGACCAACTAAACTAGGGTTGAATAACGAGGTTATACATCACATTCTTTCCATTCCCTTGTCACCTTTATTCTTCTCTCTTTCTCTCTCGCTTTGTGTCCTTCTCTCTCATATTTTCTCTCTGACAGAATGTTATTTATTTTTCGGAGAAAGAATCGGCTCAAAATAAATCTGATTTCGGTCTTTATTTTTTTCCTTTCTTTTATGATCGTCATTGAAAGCTATATCTTCAACAAACAAACAAAAAAAAAAACCGCGGTGTCTGAGACCACACAATTTCAGATTTTTTATTTTTTAAATGCATGGCCTGATTCCATTCCTGAATATTTGTTTGCTTTTTGGGTTTCTCGTTTCGGCCTTATAACTCTGAATGCTTGTCTTCATCTGAAACACACGGTGAAACAAAAATATGATATTTGTATTAGGCTACTAGGTGACAATCCAACAGCCACTTACTTTATACACATTTATTAGAAAATACCGATATCGTTCTTCATAATGTACTTTAGCACAAATCCGTGTGCACTTTAGTGCAAATCCTGCGATACTTGTATAATACCTGTGTTAGTCAGTGTATTAGAGTCGACTCCGCTTATTCGCAACCCCTCGCGAGCATAAACAGAGTTGCGAGTAGTAGAAGTTGCCATTAACCAGTGATATATTTTGCAAGGAAATACATCGGTCTGTTTGTTAAATACGGTTCAAGTAAGTGTGAGTTGCTGTTAAACAAATTACGTTGAAATTAAGCGGAATAGGCTCTATACACATCCTACCTTAAAATCAGGTCAAGTAAAAATATATTACCACCACCCGACCCGGAGATATTATACAGAATCTAGACGTATACCATAAAGAAATGGGAGAGATCATAAAAGGAATCATATTTAGAGCAGAGAAACACTTCTGTATAGACTGTATGGTATGGGAACGTCAACAGACTGTTTAGCAAACAAGATGTTTGACCTCAATGTTTATCAGTATGAATGACTCGTACACTGAGAGATGGGCGGAGTGTATAGGGCAGGCGCAGTTGTCGATTAGAGAGTTGGTGTTAGGGAATGCAGACCAAGGTTTTTTGAATGATGTGTTTGTTTTTGTTTTTATATAATATAGCCTACTTTTGTCGTTGAGAATTTGCCATCTTGGTTTCTCCAGACGTCAGGATCTAAATTTAAATTCAGTAGGGTTGGGTTACTGTTTTGGGTCTGACGAAACGCAGCAACAATAGCAGCAGCAGCAGCAGCAGCAGCAACAACAACAACAACAACAACAACAACAACAACAACAACAACAACGGCAACAACGTCAGCAGCAGTAACAGCCACAACAAGCTGGAGCTGCCCTCAAACAAATACACGTCAGAGATAACCGGTTTGAGAAACAAGACACGTTCATAAACAGCCATTTTTATGAGGGAAATCATTAAAATCGTGATTGAAATGAAAGTGTGTAGGTTATCATGGATCTGCTTTCACTTAAGAAACTAATTGAATTCGGAGTAGTGTAAGGAGAAAGATTGTTCCCTGTCTTCTTTTCCAATTAGCTGTAAGCTTTTAAGTGAGGATTGCAAGACTATTGCTTCACCTTGATCATGGAACATTTGTAATCGCTCAGCCTACCTGTTCTTTTACATTATTATGTCCTCCCCCTTCTCCCCCCCCCCCCCCNCCACCTTCCCTCATATAATAGACCTCTTGTTGTATTCACAGTATTTCTCTTCTTGTTGTAGTTGTTAAAGTTGTTGTCGTTGTTATTGTTGTTGTTGTTGTTGATGATGATGTTATTGTTGTTGTTCAGTGCCCTTTGTTTTAAGTTTCATCTCTGTTTGTATCAGTGCCAAACGACTTTGCTTTAACTCCCTTTTTTGTGTGTGTGTATGGTGTTCAGTTCTTTATGTCAGTTAATGTAGGCATATCCGTATCCACCTGAAGAATTCGTGAGATCGAAAATGTATGGTTTGGCGTCACATCAATGTGCCAGGAATTCATTTGCGTAATGTGTTGCTTTCTTTCAATTCACAACTGTTCTACATCCAGAAAAATGGACATCATTTTACTTGTATGTTCCTTTTTATCGCTTTTGCCTTCCATTCGTCTTCAACACCGCACCACCTCCCTCCTCCCCTAATCTCCGGTCCTGTGCATTACCATCGGTCCAGCAGGACCATCCCCTAGTATCATAATAAAGCAGACCATGTTGATGCCCTATTTTCGTAGGTTCGTGATCAATGTGGCTTCAAGAGAAATACACGACCTGCGTAACACCTCTACGTCCACAAATTTGTCAAATTGAGCTGTAGGCGTTAGTCACCTCTTGCGGTGTAAGCTGTCAACAGACCGTGGAAAACTCAGGACACCAAACCAGCACGCCGCTGTGACTGACCGGCTATATTTAGATCAAGACCCCATGTCTATTTATAGGGAGAATAAATGAATGATTGTGAATGGCTGGTTGCTGATTCATCATAAATGATGACGTAATTGAGTAAATACATGTGTACCGAATGTATTGCAGATGTTTATGATTTGAATATGAATCAGATTATAACGTAGTTGAAAAAGACGTATTTTCATGCGCCGCTGTTTGTGTGGGCCTTGGATATTTTGTAAGCTTACCACTTGACGTAAGAAGCATTTATTCAAAAATAAAAGTCTTTTTTTTTTTTTTTTGAATCGTTGACATAGGCATGTGGTATGGTTGTGTTAACCTGAAAATTGATCGCTGTTTATCATCATTCTCTCGCCCACCCAAAATTCTCTCATATCCCATCCTAGATCTCATCTGTCCAACAATTCCTACACAGTTCTGTTATTTGGAGTTGTGTCGTTTATTTTCTCACCTCTTTGCTTGAGGCTATGGATACAGTCCTCTTTAATAAAAAAAAAAAGCGCACACATCACACCCCCTTCTTACTCTCTAACACAGGTTTTTTTTCAATCAACATGGTAGAAATTTCCTCCGTATTGACTTACAGGGTTCTATTCCATAAATTCGGTCATGAAAAGATAAACATAAAATAATATTCACCTTTATTTGCCTTGAAGGGAATCGTCATTTTAAAATGTCAAACAATGTCATACATTTTGTTTGATGAATAAACATTCATAATGCAAATTCTTGTGACGAGTTTTTACAGAATTTACATCCGGTTTGACGGATGTATTAGAATTCGCGTAAAAGCTTGAAAAAATTAAAAACGTAAAAGTTACTTTTTTTTTTCTCCGGAAAATAGATTTTTTTTATATTAATTAGACGATCCCGGTTGTCTCCATTAAAATTTTAAAAAAATTTGTTTGCTGGAGTAAGGTGTTTATACGTCAAAATACAAACACGGACTTCTTACGAACAGGATTCTTTATACATGGCTGCTTTGTCACCTCCTGCTGAATCAAAGGTGGACCAGATTCATTTAATTTAAATAAGGTGTGAAGGTCTAATTTCTCAGGAAAGCCTAATTTCTCAGGAAAGCCTTATATCGTATTACCGTCTGGGTGTCACCGGTTTGACAAAATAAGTTGTTGTGAGAAACGCCCAAGCAAGATTACATCAGTAACAGGATGAAGGTAGAAATATGACACAATAATAATTATGTCAGAACAGGGTGTCTACATATTGTTATGTTCGTTCGTTCGTTTTTGTTTTTATTTTGCTTTTTTTGATATCGCCTAGAGCGGAGGTGCCCAATCCGGCTTGATTTACCACGGCAACCACTAGAATGTAATATGCATTATTCTGTTTCCAGATGCGTTAACCTTTGTCATGTTTTTAGCGGGTCAGCAGACTGTTTAGCTTCACAACCATGTTATTTCGAGGATAAAGAAAAGAGGAGGAAGGAGCACGTGTAGACTAATTGGTTCGATGGCGTTTTGAGTTTTTTTGTATCCCCACTCTCCCCCCCNNNNATTCCTGCTCCTCTCCCCTTCAGATTAGTTTCTTCTCATTAAAAGCGGGCGGATACTACTACTCATTAGGTCATAACTTTAAATACCTCAATATAACTCTTGAGAGCGGTGTCGATTACTTCGGGGATTACAGTTGAATGAGTAATCGAGAATAAACGAGAGGAAAAGAAAGACAAGGAGAGAGAGAGTGAGAGAGAGAGAGAGAGAGAGAGAGAGAGAGAGAGAGAGAGAGAGAGAAAATATTGGGGGATTCTCAACTCAGTCTCTGAAAAAGAAGTTCACTGATCTTGTACTGAAGAACAAAATATCAAATTTAGTAAACAGTCCAGGCAGTGCCGATTCCAACTATCTTACCATATGAATACTGAAGAGACTAACAAAAACTAACACATGAAGAAGGACGCAGACTATATTGTATGGAAAGACATGGGCTGCAGCCTATACTTTGCTGTTCTGAACGCAGCTTTATTTACATTGAAACAATGACTCAGACATTTCTCCATGATTTTCTCCGAAGCCAGATGTTTTGTTGTCTCCGTAGTTGGGACCGCCCTCTTTCTCTCTCTATATATAGATAGTTTTCATTCTTTTTAACACCCCCTGAAGAAGACCTTACGGTAGAAAGCTTGGGGATTGTACTATAAGATTTTTAGTATAATATATTTAATTAAACTGTTTTATTGATTTCTATGACGGGATTTGTTTTCACTATTTACACACTGNGGATGGGAAATGCAAAGTTTGATGACTGAGCCAAAGAAAGTCCGTGAACAGACTACATGTTATTACTTTATTCCAAACTGGAGCGAAAGAAAGGACACACAGTGAGAGAGAGAGAGAGAGAGAGAGAGAGAGAGTTTGGGGGATTCTCAACTCAGTCTCTGAAAAAGAAGTTCACTGATCTTGTACTGAAGAACAAAATATCAAATTTAGTAAACAGTCCAGGCAGTGCCGATTCCAACTATCTTACGATATGAATGGTGAAGAGACGAACAAAAACTAACACGTGAAGAAGGACGCAAACTTTATTCTATGGAAAGACATGGGCTGCAGCCTATACTTTGCTGTTCTGAACGCAGCTTTATCTACATTGAAGCAATGACTCAGACATTGCTGAATGACTTTCTCAAAAGCCAGATTATAATTATGATTGGTGTCGATATGGCATTACACCACATATCCCTCTGCTTTCTGGCTGTTCTCAGTGCCAGGACACGCTCCTAAGTACGTAGGTACACACTCTCTGAAAATGTTCTCTGACCCATATTATGAAAGGCTGGATTTGAAGTGACTTATCAGAAAGTGCCAAACTTGTCCTTTGCCTGACATTGGCACAGTCTTTTGTGGAAAAGCTCGTAAGGCACAGCGCTTGAGTATTAGTGGTACTGTCTGATTATGCAAGATTCTGTTATAGCGGGACTCGTGGTGTCTTTTACGCTTTAAGTCTCGTCATAGGGAGTTGTAGGCGAGATAAATTGAATTCTTGATCTCAAAAAAGTACTTTTTGTGTAGGTTTCAGACTTCAAGGCTTTCATGATTCATTAAAAAGTAGAAAAAAAATTTTTAAGAAGGCCAACATAGTATTGTCTGTCCGTACATCCATCCATCCATCCATCCATCCATCCATCCATCCATTCGTTTTGGCTGCTCATCCAGTTATTTGCCTGTCCTTCACTCCCTCACTCACTCACTCTCACTCACTCACTCACTCACTCACTCACTCACTCACTCACTCACTCACTTCCTTCCTCACATTCCCGTCCTTTCCTTTCCAGCCGTGGCCTCAGACATTGTGTTCATCCGGGGCTCCGAGGGGGGCTCTGGCCCCCGTGATGGGGAGGACAGCTCCCATCGTTTCTCCATAGACCGGGAGAGTTTGGATACGGGGTCAATGGCCAGCAGTGGAGAGGAGGAGACGAGCACGACCATGGACTCTTCTTATGATGAGGTGGGTACACAGAGAGAAAAAGAGAGAAAGAGAGAGAAAAAAGGGAGGGAGAAGGGATGGGAGGGTGTGAGTGGGAAGTAAAAAGGGGAGGATACAAAGGAAGAGAGTGGGAAATGAGAGAGAGGAAGAAAAGCAAAGGATGGAAGTAAAAAAAAAAAAGAAGAGAAGATGATGAGGAAGGGAGGAAAAAAAAAAGAAGAGAAAGGGTTAGGAAGAAAATGAGGAAGGAGGGAATGAAAGAAAGCGAAAGAAAGACAAGTCATGGAGAGAAGGGAGGCAGGAGAAGAAAGAATAAGAGAGGGAAGGAAAGAAGGAAACTATAAAGAAGGAATATGGGAAAGGTGTTCACTCATTTTCGGATGTTTCAAATAATATGAGTGGATAGAGAGAAAAAGGGGAGGGGGACAGAGAGAGAGAGTGAGAAGGGGGAACAGAATAGAAGAAGACCACGATGACGTAACCCCCAGATCCTTTTGCAGTAGACAACATTTTCATTTGGTAAACGTTCTGTCACTAAAAGGCTAGAGATGTTTCATATTTCAAGGCAGTTGCATTCACATGTATCAGAGTTGTGGCTGGCTTGCATCGATCGACTAGAGAGAAATCCATATTTAGTTGTAGACAGATGTAGTTCTGTTAAACAGCTCGGGATGAGGGGGCTTAATCTAATGGAATTGCTTTGCTCGACCTTGCACCGTAGACTGCAGACCCATTGTTTTGCTCACGAGTGGAACACACGCGATATTCCTCCTGGTTTTTCCCACGGAACATCCGTAATCCCCTTCTCTCTTCGGTGATTTCCTCTCCTCTTTTACTCTTGTTGGCTTTTCGTGTTTGAGACGAGGTTTTGCGGAGAAAAAAAAAAAAGCTCATTCTGCACTGCTACAGGGAGTTCAGAACGATGGTCACCGAAGTCAAGGGGGAAAAAAATTAGCATTGGGTGTCATTTGTTTGCGTGTATTTGAATTAGTCTAGCCTAATGAATAAGAGAATCCTACAAGATAATGAATGCAGTAGGACCAGGAGTTACGACTTCGAAAAAGACCCCGAAACTCATGTACCAAAAAAAAAAAATTGGAATTCTCTGTTCCAGAAATATATACACAGTATATATAAATATATATAAAATTTATTATATATAAATTATTTGTAGCCTGTCAGTCCCTGGAAATTCGAATTGAAATCTTATTGTAGTAATCGAAAAACAAGATTTCAAAAGTCCAACATATTTTCCCCTTTCAAATAGGTCAACTGGTTACTGTGTTGAAGGTCGGTGAGGCAAATATCAGTCAACCACATGAGTATAGTGCAAACTCTCGTAGCGCGAGACTACTTGGGTCCAGCCTCCCGCTGGCTGAATGACCGTTATTACGGGTTGACCGTTATTACGGATCGTGACCGATGCACATGTTCTCTGCAGTCCTACCAGCTGACACTGGGCTGCAAAATTCTACGGCCGCGCCCATCGTTGTAAGGAGATGCATAAATATTCTACTGCGGCTATCAAAGGCTATCAAACGTAGCGAGCGGATGGTAGAATAAATTCTATCACAGCATCACGAAGATCAGTAGATAACATAGCATTCAAAGTGAGCCGAACAAAGCTCACCCAACTGGTAGGTCGCGCACGGGTTGTGGAACTTTACCATTCGTCTGTGAAACTTGGTGACTATGGCCCCACATTAAAAACTAAAAATTTTGCCACGATGTTGTCAACGAAATGACTTCAGTTTTTTGGCAAAGCCTGTTTCTGGTTTGTATCTGTTTTGTCTCTCACTCGCTGGCTCGCTGGCTGTTTGTGTTGACTCTCCTCACACACTCAGATGCCATCCACTTTAGAAGACAAATTGATGGGATTCGAACTGTCACGCGTGCAAATTCCCCTAAGTGTGTTACGACGCCTTACACACTCTGCAGCTGTCCCTGTAATTAGAAACCGTGAAAAAAAAATCAAAAACATTCCATTATGTGACTTGAAACAATGAAGTTCTTTGTCCAAGGGGAGACGGGGAGGTCATGATAGAATGCTGCTTAGCTTAGCAACGTTTAATTATGGTTGAGCTCAACAGCACAACACAGTCATGAATATATCGACCGTGCCTTCGATCTGGGAGTGAACGCGTGTCATCATGACCATGTAATAACTGAGAGCTTGCGCATTAACGATGCGATCTTTTACCATCGTAAGAATGACATTAACTCTTGATGTTGAACGCCACTAACGGTGCATTCAGCATCGATGCGCGAATGTTATTCTTACCATATCAAGAGATTCCCATCGTTAATGTGCAAGTTCTCTAAAGCACCTGTTTTTTTTTTACGTTCAGACTGGACCCTTGCTCCAAAATAGGATGAAATGCCTATGAGAATCTTCCAACAAAACGAAACAAACACTGTCTTTAGTTTTAAATGTGCCAAGAAAGACGTCGATTGTTCTGGTCCATGTTTGTATTTTGCTTGACTTGGTCCGTTTAACGCTCTGCTCCCTCGCACTGATTTGGGTGTCCTTTTGTTTGCCTGACTCTTAGCCAATACTATCGAGGGAGACTGAAGTCGGGTCCCAACCTAGTCCAAAGAGGTTAGACGTCCCAGGTTCTCTTTTCCCCCCTCCTCCCTCCCCTTTTCCCCCGTCCAAAAATATACCCCGTTTTGTTTTGAGAGTGAAGAAGAAATAAGTCAATAGCTCTTTGAAAGAGCCTTTCCCTTTCCCTTCCTCTCTACCTTAAATGCATGTATGAGACGAGAAGGGAGTTACATGGTGCAACATCAGGCTCGGGAAGGGGGTTTGGGGTTGGGTCTGTCCTTTCACAGTCATTCAATCCATATAGTTTGTTTTTGTTGTGTACTCAGTCGAACCCTCACTGTTGTTTTGTTTTTTCTTACCCAATTTTGGCTCGGACACCTTTTTTTGACGTGTTTGCTTGTTTGTCTGTATTGTTTTTGACAACTTGCCCTCCCTGGAAATAGTGAATTGGGAAAATATTTGACATCGTCACGACTTCTTCTCGGGGTGAAACTTCAGAACAGGAAATCAACAGGAGTCGTAATAGCGGTAGATCCAAATACAACTGCATTCGTGAAAGCAGTGGATCCAACTGCAACTGTAGTCGTAATAATAGTAGATCTAATTATACCAGTAGTCGTAATAGCAGAAGATCGAACTCAGTTCAGTCGTATTAGGAGTAGACCTAACTACAACAACAACATTACTCTCTGGGCGTTCGTCATAATGAAGCATCAGGTTAGATTGAAACTACATTTCGAGGCTCATTTCAAGGGAAAAAAGTGATATGTTTATGACGTAATAACTGATATAATAATGTACTACTATGAGTATGAGCTTTCACATAATTGTGCTGTTGGTCTACTTAAAACATCAACAAACTTTGGATGTACACATTCATAGAAGACCGTGGTAAAAAATAGAAGCTTAATATCTAGAGTGTATTTGTTTAGTTGTTGGCTTCTATGTAAGCAGCACTTCTGAAAACTCAAAACTCCAGAATTCGGTTCGTAACTGCAATTTTTGCTCATCGGAATTTTTGTTTTAAGCTTTGCTTTAGGAAGTATCCTTAAATTAGACTTTTTATTTGCGTAATCGAAATATTTTATGTGCTTCCTTGAAACTGTATTTTGCTACTGTGTCTCGGTGGTCACCAGATGAAATCCCTATGTTTTATTTCAGACGGACTCAGCCAGAGATGGGATGCTGAAGATGAGGCAGTTGGTGGTGAAAGGTGTCTTGGATAGCGAGAAAGTCTATCTGGGGATACTGGAGACATTGATACATGTAAGTATTGCTGTGTATGGGACTCTACTGCATGTGACTGTATGCATAATCCATGTGTTGGTGAACATATTGCCGCAGTGCGTTAACTAACGCATGAATTATGCATACGGCCACTGGTTTAGCGGAAACTTAAGAGATCTGACGTGCAGCTGAGAAGCCTTGTGCTTCTTCGCTTTCCGAGGTGTAGTGAATTTCATTCCACTCTGTTTAGCTTTTCTCAGGTTTGGATTGTTTGCCTCTATTCACTGGACAAACTTGGGTCAGAAGCCCATTTTATGTCTGTCCAACAACCGAAAATATTTTTGTCATTTCGTTGTTGTTTTTTTTGTTTGTTGTTGTTGTTGCTGATGAAGGTACCTCCGCTGATACGTTCCACATCTTATTTTGCAACTTTTTGAACCTGAACACATTTTTCTTCTGGTTAGAGGGCGCAGCTAAACTTGAAAGATATCTCGTTGCTCTTAAAAAAAAAATACAGTGGAGCACACTTAATACAGCCAGGCTTAGTACGTAAACACAGATACCGGGAACAGTATTTTTGGTCCTGATTTTCTCCTCTAAGAGTATGTGTATGGTTAATACGTATTTCTGTTAATAAATGCACTTTTGGTCGGTCCCAAGATGTACGCATTATCCATGCATTCAAGCCCAGTCTCAGATAAGCATAACTGTGCTGAAAAGAGCCGTGAAAACCAAACAGAAACAAACTGAGTTGGTTATAAAATCAAGCGTGTAAGTCGCAACTAGCAGTTAAGGAAGAAAGAAGTGTGCATAGCCCTAAACTATGGATTGAAAGCCTTGGTCCTAAAGCTTGATGTGGAGATGATGATTTATGAGTTGCAGCATGTTGTTATTGTCCTCCAGCCCGAACACACGATTCGAGATTTTTACACATTCTGACAAGACTCTCCTCTCCTCTCCTCTTCTGGTGATAACGTCAAAAAGATACGACACGTGTTTTTAACACACTGTTCAGGCCGGTTTTCTAAGAAGCTTATCGATATAGAACGAAGACTCTTTCAGTTTCGCAACTAGAGCCCCTTAACATTGTTGCACTTTAAACTTTCCACAATGGCAATCTTGTAACTCCTATGAAGTGGTTCTCTTTGTCATCTCTAAACCGCTCTTGTAGAAGCCGAGAGCGTCAAAGAGTTAACCACCCTTTCTTACTCACCGGAAGTTTAATGAGTCTCGCATGGGACTCGGTTGTTTCGATATGATAACTCAGTTGCATTCGGTAAAAAGATCTGTGCATCTCTATCATGAGAAAATTTCGTAAGATAGGCATAATCAGTAAGGGCTTTACCCCCCCCCCCCCCCCNCCCCAAAAAAAAAAGCGTTAAACACCAATTTGAATTATTTAGCTTATTCTGCTGCCTTTAGGTGGTAGTAGCACTGTGCACCACAAGCATGAAAAAAATTTTGCTGGACAGGCATTGTCAGTACAGTAGGGACTTGGTGACAAAACGCGATATATACCAACTTCAAGTTTCAATTGATTCTGTTACCTTAAGGTATGCAGATGCCATTGTTTTTTCACTGTTGGCTATATTAGGTTTTACACCTCTCATTAACTTTCCCAGGGGTCCCAGGCCAAAATACTTTCCAAACATGTTGTTTAGCTCTTCCTCCAAATTTTGACACAAAGAAAAATGCCCCTTAACCAGTTAGCTTTTGAGAACCTCGGCAGTGAAGCAGACTACCTAATATTTTAGGCATTTTCACTTTATTCTGCTCACTTTTGGTGGTAGTAGGACTTATGTTGTATGTAGGACTTATTTTGTATGTAGGACTTATTTTGTATGTAGGACTTATTTTGTATTCATGCAAATGTCCACTCCGTAGAACTGCCTTTTGGCCTATAGTGTTTCATAGTTAGCTTTCGCCTTCCATTAAAAAAAAAAATGCACAGTGTCTGGTTTCTTTTGCCAAGAGCCCCAATTGGTGAATAATGATTTCTGTGATGGAGCCCTTGAACTGATGTAGTTTGTTGCGTGTCTTGTTGAAATGGCTGCCCACCCGTTGTAGAGTCAATGAACAGTGCAAAAAGCTAGGCCTGTGGATCCACCTTTTACCATCAATGCCGTCATTGAGATTATTTGAAGCGAAGTAGTCCGTATTTATCACGCATCAACTGCACTCATAGGGTTGCCTGTTGCGAAGCTGTGTTTTTGATATTTTCAAGCTATGATTCATGCCTCTCAAAGACGGAACCACTCGTTAATATTCTTGTTGCTGTTTCACGAGAGAGCTTTTTCTTTCAAGTTCGGATCTTTTACGGACCAATAAGTGTTATGGCAGAGGTAGGCATGCGCATAAGGCTCTTTCTAGTGTTACGAGCATATTGCATGTTACAAACTAGAATCAGATAGAATGAAGTTTCGCATTTAGTTCGTAATATTTAGTATGATCATAACACCAGAAAAGCCGTATAATATACATGCTTTTATCTCTGAAGCTCTTGCAGGAGATCCGAACTTGAAAATCTTCTTCTTCATTGTTCCCTGGTCATGCTAGCAGACCGCTACACGGGCCATAAAATGGGTGGTCAATTGCAGGTCTGTGCAGGTCCCTCCCCCCC
>JAWQUT010000231.1:213185-259024 GCA_033807755.1 Ellobium chinense
GGGAAGGGGAGAGGGAGGGAGTGTGACAAGGCCAGCTAAAAAAGCTTAATCCTAAAAATAATTACAGTTCATCCAACTTTCGTTCTTGGTCCTCATTCCTCTGTCATCTCTTCTAGCCCCCTGTCAGGGGAGACAAAGTTGACAAAGGTAGACAGTCACAATAGTTAATCGCTGTTCATTTCTTCTGTAGATTAGATAATCTCTTATACAGACTGGCTGTTCAGCTCTTTCCTACGTCATCTGTTATGTATCCTACCTGCCTCGTAAACAACAATTCCCAGGGTCAGCCGAAAATTACATGTCCAGGGATTAGAGATAAAGGGAATTTAGGAGGAGTAGTTATATCACTTGGTAGGAAGGAAGGAAAGAAGAGGCCGGATGGTCAAAGGATAAAAGAAAAGGGGGCAGAGAAATAAGACCAGTGGAGGGGCTTTGATATGGGGCGGGGAGGGTAAATAGGCCATAAGAATTTGTAATTTATAAGGTCATTGGGGTGGTGTGAGGCCACTGGCTGCATAGTGTGGCAGTCTGTTCCAAACTCAAAATTTTAAATGACATTCAACATCAGTTGCTTACTAAAATCTTTTACGTGTCACTCAAAAATACAAGCCTAAAATTTGACACATAGACTAGTTAGCTTCGTCCCTATTCTATAAATTTCATTAGGCAAAAAGATTCATATTTCAGTGGTAGAAAATATTCAGAAATTCCACCATCTTTGCAGTTCCATTCATTATACATTTGATACTGACTTCAGTGGTGTAGCCCCGGCCCTAAGTAGGATGGTATAGGTCTTGGGTTGCGGGAGGAGGGGGCAGGCTTAGAAAGAAGGAGAGCAAATGAATGGGGAAGCAATGTGGTGACGCACAATCAAGAGCTGACTGCACTGGCATTAAGGTTAGATCATATTTTTGTTTAAATGATTTTAACAAATTTTCAACGCCACTGAAGTACCGGCCCAGTAGTGTTTAACGTGCGTTGAGATCGTACCCAGTAATGAGTCCCGCGCAATAGGGGAAGAAAAAGCAATGTTACACAGTACTGACTAAGAGAAAGCCTGTGTATACCCTTTCCCCCTCCCTTCCCCCTCTCCTTCCACCGTCCTATNCGCGCGAGAGAAAGTTACAGTTCACACTGTTCCAGCACTTTCCATTTCAGTCTGTACTTCTTCCTGTGTTTCATTGTCCCTGCCCGCGGCCTTTCTTCCTGCCTTGTCGAGTTCAGGAACTTGACGGCTTCTCTCCCTGGGTTATTCTAGGAAGCAGCTTCCTTTACTTGAAAGTCGAGCTGGACTCGCAGATTGGGGAAAGAAAGGGGAGACAATCTTTCGTCCGCCAAAAGAGTGGGTCATACCGACTTTTTTTTTTGTCCTACTTATTGATTATTTCTCTTTCTCTTCTCTCTCTCTCTCTCTCTCACACACACACACACACACACACACAAAACCTGCCTTGTCAATCATGCGCAGTACCGCATGAGACATGGTGCAGCTAATTGAAATTAATGAAATCATGCGAGGGCGTAATAGCAAGGATCGTGTCATAAAGTCGTTTTAGAATACAAACACAGCACTGCTGAAATGCATGTTGGAATATTAACGTTAAGTTTGATCCGTCATTCCTGTTGTAAGTTCAAGGCAAGAAAGAAAAAGAAATCTGAAGTACTTATACATTAGATTTAGTTCAGTTTTGATAACAAGGATCAAGCTACAAATCTTTTTAGAATAAAATGCATGCTGGGTTATTAAAGTTAAGTTTGACCCTTCAATCCTGTTAAATGTCCTTGGTAGACACCAAGTAAACAGTGAGTTAAGAAATCTTGTACAGCACTGCAGACTTGCTTATACATGTAGATCTAGCTCAGTCTTGATAACAAGGATCAAGTTACAAATCTTTTTAGAATACTAACAAAGTGCTACTGATTTGCATATTGGATTATTAAAATTGAATTTGACCCATTATTCCTGTTGGAAGTCCTTGGCAAACTAGTAGGAAGGATGAAGGAGAAATCTTGTACAGCATTTGAGGTTTACATGTAGATCTGGTTCAGTTTTGAAGTCTTGGTACCAAGAATTGTGTTATAAATCTTTAGAAAATACAGACAGAGTGCAGCACAGCTGGAATGCATGGCGTGCTGAAATAAAAAAAAATTGGTTTGATCTGTCATTCCTGTTTTAAGTCCTTGGCAGGGGGCAGGAAAAAAAATCTTGCACAGCACAGCAGATTTGCTTAACAGATCAAGTTCACTTCTGAAGACTTGATAACAAGGATTAAATTACAAATCCCTCAGGATTACCCACAGAGGAAATGCTGAAATTCATTTATACTAAGGGTAATGTTACAGATTCTTCGAAAATGCTAGCATAGTGCTGCTGAAATGCATTTTATGATTTTAAAGTTCACGTTGACCTATCATTTCCTCTTTTTAATCCTTGACAGGAAGCTGGAAGAGAAATCTATTACAGCATTGTAAAGTTACACAACAGATCTAGTTCGGTTCTGATTTCTAGATATCAAGGATTAAGTTATAAATCCTCCTAACTTTTTAACAATGGGCTGCGGAAATGCATGATCTGTTATTGAAGTTCAGTTTGTTATTCCTGTCAAGTCCTTGGCAGTGGCCATGTAAAAAAAACAATCTGGTACAATATTGCAGATTTACACAACATATCTGGTTCAGTTATAAATATTGGTAACAAAGATGGAGTTCCAAATCCTCCAGTAATACCACAGATGGTTGCTGAAATGAATGGTGGATTATGAAAGTTCGCTTTGACATTATCATTCCTATTTTAAGTCCTTAATAATAGGCAAGAAGAAAATCCTGCATACCGCTTTCATGAAGACAAGTTATGAAATAAATCTTCCTAGTAAAAAAACCAAATGTCCCCAGTAAAAAAGAGACTTAAACTACATAAGGGATTTTGAGAGGCCAATCTGACCTGTCTTTCTTGTTTGTTTTTTTTTTTTCATTCTTGTATTTATAACTCTTAAGTGGTAAAGCGGAAGAGACGTTTGTCTACAATATTTCATGTTCAAGTGTAGCCAAGTTGTGAAAACGTAATAACTAGGATCATGTTACAAATCTTGCACTTAACAGAGGGCCTCAAATGCAGTATAGATTAGTAAAGTTCACTGTGACCCATCAGTACCTCAGGTTATATATGAGAGAGGAAGGGAAGTTACAGTTGGCAAAGTATTGAGATCTGGAGGTTGTTTACTTAACTTACTGATTTGTATTTAGCCGTTATCTGATACCCATACGGGAATCTTAGATATTTATTTGATTCATTGAGTGATCGTGACTGATAAATATTTGATCAAGAATCAATCTGTCATTCCTTTTTTTTTGTTGTTTGTTTGTTTGTTTTTTTTTCTGGTTAACATTTTGTTTGGGATCAAAACAGCAAAAGCAAGTTTCATAGAAAAAGGAAACTTTGCCAGATTAGCCAAGAAACAATTATTTGGCGCTGTTGATTTGGTGTAAGAATGTTTTTGCTATGACTAGCGTCATCTCCACTTCATTATATGCCACTTAATTGCAACGTTAAAGAAATTTTTAGAGAAATAAGATATAAACTCAGGAAACTCAATCCCTCTTCCCTTTCTTGTGTGTCTTCCTTCCAACCTATCTCCTTCATTTTTTTTTTGTTTTCTTTTCCTCTTCCTCTCCTTCCTCCATCCCCTCTTCCTTCTTTCATTCTTATTTAATTGCACTATCTGTTTAATTGCAACTTTTCCCATTCTCCCATTGAGTTGTGATTAACCGGAGCCATCCATGTTGACTGACTCACATGGAATTCCTCTGAATCATTATTGATTCACATCACACACAGGACTGTTGTCTTAGAAATGTTAGGCGGAATTGCAATAAGGAGAAAAATAAAGTTATAATGATAGCTGAACAATAGCGGGCGAGGCTGAAATTAGGTAAAGTCGACTCCACTTAATCACAATCTGGATACTCGCAACTTCCACTTAATGGCAAGATTTTTCACATACTAAAATATTGTATCAACTTACACAAGTCACTGGATAATTGCAACAGTTTCCATGCTCCTGAAGTGATGGAATTACTAAGCTGGCATGCAAAACAAAAGAAGGCAAAAGTATGACTTTTTTTTTTACCTCTGGTCTGCCCGTTGTTTGGAATAAAAAACAAAACTTCTCTTGATTGATTCTCTATTTCTTCCCTCCATGATCCTTTTATTTCCCTCCGTTTGCTTTCCTACCCCCTGCTCCCCATCAGTCTTCCTTCCTTCCTTCCTCCCTTCTTTCTTCTCTCCCTCCTTCCTTTCTCTCTCTCCTTCTACTTCTTAATTTTTCCCTCCTCCATTCCTACATCCATCACTGATCCATTCATACTTTCATTTATTCTTCCAGATCCTTCAGTTTGAAAAGTTCAGTAACTACCTCAACAACTACCAGCAGGCAGTGAGTACCATCCACAGATGTTGCCAGGAGAGTGAGCAGTTCCAACAGCTCGCTCAGGTGAGCCTTTATTTGTACTAGGTTTTTAATATCCAATTTCAGCACAGTTATGACTATATCATAGATCAGACTTGAACCACAGTCGGGTCGTTGATAAGTGGATGCCCTGTAAATTCTGCAATAGCTACCCAAGGAGGAAAATAATTACTAGTAGGATTTCTTCTTCAGCGCTTCTTGGTCATGTTAGCAGACTGTGACGGACCATGAGCTAAATGGTTTGTTGCAGGTCTTTGCAATTCCCCCACAGCTTCATCTCATGGTCAGCTGGCAGTCGCCATAACCGTTAAGATAGGTCTGCCAGGAGAGGGCAGTCCTACAAAACAAATTGTGATGTTTGGTCTGCCTGCAGGCACTGGCTAGCAGGACTTGAACCTGGGATCTTTCTCATCATAAGACAAGCACTCAAACTCTGGGCCATACTAAATTCCATGTTATGAGTAAGGTTCACCAACACATTAGTTGTGCCATTCCCTAAGTCGCGTAAGCAGTCACTGAAATGGATACGAGATTGATAAACTTCATGATTAAGATCAGTATACTGGCAGCAGATAGACCAGAGGAATTTTCTAAGAGGGTGTTAAACAAAACAAAATTATTCATATACTTGTGAAACTTGTATATACACTGTATTCACTGGATTTTCTTTTCTCCACAGCAAATTAAAGTGTCATCTGCAACCAAGGAAGTCACAAGCCTTGAAGGTGAGGACATTTTAGAAAAAGCCTGGATAAGCACATGAGTGAAGGCATAAATGAACTAGTTGCTGCAATTTGCAAATAATCAATGTCCGTAAATGAGAAAGTGCATCAGTGATAACCTTGCTGGTCAATCAAATAAGATGACAGAAGCATTCACATATTTTGGTATTTAGTGTCACGATAATATAGGGGTCACACCTCCTTAGTTTTATGACCAGATGATGCTGTTGACATGAATTCACCTAACTTAATATCATTTATCACTTTTCTTTTTTTTATTCTTTATCAGATGCCTTGTTCAAGCCTGTGCAAAGAGTCCAAAGGAACACTCTTGTGTTACATGTGAGTATTTAGATATTGTTTTAGATATTGGCTAGGGGAACAGTATTACCTTTGAGAAGTGCAGATTTAGTGTGTGGAGTCTGCTTAATTGCAATGGTTGAATCGCAATTTTCATTTAAAATTGTTTTTTCTTGTGAAAACCAATGGTTTGAAATATAAAGTTGAAAAAAAGTTCTTTGGAGGAGAGCTAACTGCCATAGTAGCCCACCATCTTTTCAAAAAAAATTCTTACCCTCCAGACCTTCAAGAGATAATATTCATATTGCAGACATATGTGTGCATCAAAATGCAGAAGATGAAAGGCAGGAAAGTCAGGAAAAAAGTAGTCTTTAATGTATGATCAGAACCATCGGAGTGCTCTAAGACAGCCACAATATAGCTGGAAATGGATTTTGCTAATTTCCTCGCCAAAAATTTGGTTGTTTCATTACAAACAACAATGGTAGAGTAGAAGAGGAGAGAAACAGATATTCAGGCTCTTCCTTATATGTCAGCACTGATAATTGCTTTTGTGTTATGCATCTTTTCACATGTCTTCTTTCAGGATCTGATCAAGTACACACCAGGAGACCATCCTGACCATGGCGCTCTACAGAAAGCTCTCAAGATATCTCAGCACATATTGGAACGTTTTGCCACTACGATTCCCCAGCGCACAACAGTGAGCATTTATTTGAAATTCTCTTGGTCTGTTTGAACAGCTGTCAGCCTGTGACCCACATTTCGAGAGCAATAAAAATCCCTAAGAGACCTTAGACTTTCTTTTGATTAATATTTCTTTGTACTGTTATTTTCAGAGGGCATAATGTCTGTCGAATTTGATTTCTATTGTCATTCCTTCCCTCACTCTCTCTGCATGTATATTCCAAGCGATTTCCCCCCTACTCTAGCTTGTGTGAGCATTTTTACTGAGTGTGCTTCTGTCAAAGTGTTCACAATATACTAAATCTCAGTTACTGTATGTTCACTCAGACCCAAGAAAATCGTCGACTGGTGAAGAGCAGCTTCTTAGTAGAGCTGGTGAACGGACAGAGAAAGCTGAGATACATGTTCCTTTTCAGCGACGTCTTGGTCTGCACCAAGAGAGAAACACACAGGTGAGACAAACTGTAATAAGGAAATCATCCTCTTATGGTCCTTCAGATCATCAATGGAGCAGCTGGACCTAGTACCCTGGAATTTGGGAAGGGAGGGAAGTGGAAGTGGACGTTCATTGTTCTCTGTTTGATAAGATTATTGATTCTTTGAAATGGCAGTGTTTCAAAAGTACATATATCTTAAGCCCACATATCTGTGAAATATGTGTTGCATGCTCTTGTTGAAAGACTCTAGACCAGTGAAGAAGTTTAAAAAGTTACATGTATGAAATGAATTGGCCTGCCTGGAGAGGAAGAGGTGGAATTATGAAAATCCATTGTTTGACTGTAACATAACTGAAGCTATTTTCAGTTCTCTGGTTGATCATGTTATTGATACTTTCCCAAGGCAGATTTTTATATGTTCATTTAACCAAGCCCATTTGGCTATGGAAAAGTGTACTGCAAGCATGTGACAAAATATTCTACATCTGTAAGGAAGTTGAGAGAGTTATTGTATGAATTTACCTGTCTGGATTACTGTATAATGCTAATAATCTTGGTAAGTCATATTAGTGGGCAGTACTCATCAGGAAGAATGTGAAGTGTGTTGCTGTGACATCTGTTGTATGAGATAATGAAATAAAGTTCTTGATTTCTTCCTCAGAAACAACAAAGTGAGCTTTGATATCAAGTGGTTTACTCCTCTCTGTCAGACTTCCATTGATACAAAGTTCAACTACACAGGTAAGATAATAGTTAAGAGGGAAAGAAAAGGATGGATATGTCAGTTTTGGAATTTGATAACTTAATAGCAGGATGAACTTGGACTTGTAATAATAGTCGTAATTATGCACAAAATCCAGCAATTCTTAAGTGCACTCACATATAGACACATTTATGCCCATTTTGTCCAGAAGGAGAACAGTAGACCGACTTAGATGTACAATGGATAAACATTAGCTCAAGAGTTTCCATAATTTATTTCATTTAATAGTATGATCAACATCTGCATTAGGCAGCCCCAGCACTAACTGCCTTCGTCTGTGGGCACAATCATTAGTTTAAGTTTTCAAAAATCTGTAAACTTAACGAGCATATATCGAGGGGTGCCTGCACAAAGACCGTATCATTATATGAATTATGTAAAGGAGACAAGGTTTTTGCGCACACACCCTTCGCATTGTCAGATAGGAAACCGCTGTTCGGGAGAGTGAAACAACAGGAGGTCTTTTGATGAAGAACCCTTATTATTTAAGCACATTATTATTACTCCATTTTGCCTTCTTCTTTTAAAGCCGTAGTCATTTCTGACAGTCACTGCACATTTTAAGAAGTTAGGCCACACTTAGTTGTAATCTCTTGTGTTCCTCTGTCCTTCTGCTCTTGTTTTTTTCATTTTTTGAAAAAGAAAGGAGGAGGGGAAATAGGATATGACTAGAGATTAGAAGATTTGAGTGTGAAGCTTCTGTAGGGCTGTTTTGTTACTCCTCTCATTTTTGTCCCCCAGATGACACCAAGTTTACCAAGAAAGATGACATTAACAGCCTGAAAAATAAAATCCGGGCCTTGAAAAAAGAGATGAGGCAAGAGATGAGGAAATATGATGACAAAGATGTGAGTACATTTTTTTGTGTGTTTGTGTGAATTGTTGTGTGTCCTTTTTTCTCCAGTGTGGAAGATGTCTGAGAAGTTGCATTTATAAGGGAAATTTAGCTTCTTCAATTAAGCATCAACCTTCATTTACAAAAGTTGGCTTGAAGGGAACAAGATCGTGCAATGTAAGGTTAACTGTGGCATTGCATTTTGTACTGCAGTGTGGGGGAGCTTCAGCATCATGTAGAACATTTTCTACTTTTGGTTTTAAAATTGCCGAATACCAGACTGAAGTTTGATATACCTTCTTGATTGTTTTCAATTTTCAGAAGCACCGCTCCGTTGTGAGTTTGGGTGGAGCTACCCGTGTTGTGGAGAAGCTTCAGAAAAAGATCAACACATATGTGAGTAGAGGATAACTTGGCATTAATAGTGTAGAGGGACCTTAAGAAGAAATGACTCTTTAAGTAGTGCCAAATTTGGATTACAAATTATCAGGGTTGTCCTGAGATTTCAGTAGTCATTGAGCATGGCTTATTCCTGCTAACAGTTCACACTGTGTATTTTCCTGACATAGCCTGTGGATTCTCCCTTCTGTCCCCACCAAATCTTAGCTTTTTCCCCAAAATGGTATATCATGACTGTATGGATGTTCTCACCTTTAAGCCACTCTGTCCTCCCAGGTTGCCCTCCCCTCCATTTCGTACCCTTACTGATGCTGATTTCTCTACCTCCTTTTACCCTGTTCTAATATCATCCAAATTGGTCACAGGTCATATGACTTTATTAGAGGTATACAGTATAATGTATCAACGTTGATGCTATGTGTGTTGGATAGTGGTCAGATTAGGAACAGTATTAATGGAGCAGTGTTAACAATACTGAATCTGATCCATATTTCAGGAAGCCCAGTTGATCTTGGCTTCTCCAAAGCTTCCCTTCAAGGTGTCCCTAGACAAGGGCCAGGTCTACACACTGCTTATGTCAACTGACTATGAGAGAGAGGAATGGAAGGAGACCATTGCATCATTGTGTAAGTAGCCATCCATGGTTCAGTAGCACTGCCCTCTTGCCCTCAACATGCATCAGTGACGAATGTTATCCATTAATGTGAGTTTGAATGTAGGAGGTGGGGGAGGGAGGGAGAAGGAGAGAAAGGGAGAGAGTGTAGGGTTATATGAGCGAGTGAGCAAATGATGAAAGAGTGGTTTGTATGCAAGAGCGAATGAACTATTTTTAAGAACATAAGTATTGTATGGCTCATTCAGAACTGGATGTTGTCAGAGCTAAATAAATGTACTGTTACTGGATCACCTTAACCCTTTCGTGACGGAAGGTATCTTGGTGATTCAATTTTCCCAAATTTTTGCTAGAAAATTGTAAGGAGCATCAGTGAATTTAGAGGTCTGTCAATACACGAGGAATTTTCACTTCCAGTGTACTCCAAAGTATAAAAAAGTATATATTTTTTTGACGGATAATGAATGGCCTTTCACATAATAACGTTCAATAAATAATAATAAAGTTCAAAAACTTGATGAGGGCTCCATCGTGAACAGCACGCCGGTTGTATACAGGTACAAAGAAAAGCAAAATTCTGGTTCAGCTTACGCTTCCTTCCGATAAACTTTCGATACAGAAGAGGTGTATTCGTACTGAAAAAATATCGCTGAATACTATTCTGAAGTCCGTTTGGCTCTAATTATTTGCTATGATTAGTTAAAATGCGGGAAAAATATGACGTATCACGTATGTCCTACTGGTCCTGGCTAGCCACTATATATGACGTACCACATACGTCCAAACAGCATCTTGGCACAATTAACAAAGAGCAAAATATGACGTACGCTGTACGTCATATGGGTCACGAAGGGGTTAATGCTATTATCGGTTATTTTATGAGGATAGAAGAGGAAGATAAATTGAGAAATAGATGCAAATGGGTGATGCAAATGCAGAGGGGTTAATTTCTTTTTCTGTGGATATTTCTGTTTTATTTTTGGGGAAGTGGATAGGGAGAAGGTGAGGAAGGTGGTTAGTCTTTTCCCAGTTCTTCTTGAAAAGTCTGCTACCACAAACCTGCAGATAAACTGCTCACATAACATGATAAACAAGAGGCAATGTTTGGTATGTGGAGAGATATTTTTGTTTAGTATTATTATCAAGCTGTCAAGCATTTTTATTCTGTTTCAGGTTCCAGGTTCCAGGACAATAACCCTCAGGCGATGAGTTCCATTTTTGTGCAGGATTTGATCAACAGTGTTAAGGAGGTGAGAGCTTGCTATAAATGTGTGGCATTTGTTTATTTGTGCATCATGCATACACATCATTATGTCAGTGTGTTGCTGGTCCATTTCCTCTTCATCTTTCCATTTTTTAACCTGGTCCAATGACGTTAATGTACATTAGATTATATTATAATAAATTTCAAATATTCTTTTATATAACGTATTTGCTGCTTACACCATGGAAGTTTACACCATGGAAGTTGACTCGCTGATGTCTTCCTCATTACAAATTTGTATGCTGACGATATGCTTTACATTTTTAGAGGACGTTAATGTTAAAGCAAATTTTGTTTCGTAAAAGACAAAATATGGCTGTAGTGTTATAGTCATGAAGACAGATATTGTCACTTTCCATTTTAGTACAGCAGATCTGCAGCATTCCATTTTTAATGCATGATGACTGTGTTCCATCACTCCTGCACACTGTTGCATATGTGCACCATTTCTTATGCGCATCATTGCTTATGCGCATCATTGCTTATGCTCACTCTTGCTTTATTGTCAGTATCAGTGCGATCAGTAATATTATTATTGCACTATTCAGGCAAGGCGAAACATATTGGAAGTATAGGTCCTGTTTACCAATAAATAAGACAAGTACGGAAACAATTAATGGTGGAATTGTGAGTTTTGTGTGATCTGCTTCATCTCGTTCATGTTCATTGACATATCATCCACACCGCCCATGAGCTCATTTTGAGTTACTTATTTTATTTCAGACTCCTCAAGTCAACAAGATTGGAAGTGTTTTGCTACAGAAAGGTAAAACTGGGACTAATGTACTTAAGGATTGTGAAGGAAAAGAGACCAGTACGCCCTTCACTCTCTTTTCATAGCTTAGTGCTAGAAATATTTAATACAAGTAACTGAAGATGCACATATGTCAAGACTTCACTCTCGTTGAATTATGTCACACTGATACACTTATCCTTTACAAGCAAGCATTGAATTTTTCTGCATATTGGTGGGGACAGTAGTGTCAAACTTTTGCTGCTGCCTCTTAACTGGGGCAGTGTGGCAAATGTGTTGTATGTACCACAAGAGCCTAGTGCAACTAGTGTTATGCCTGACATGGAAGTTTGGGAAATATGAGGCAAGTGTTTTATAATGATCCTGTTCTCCTTAGGGTGTTGGGAAAGCTACAAAATGATCTGGCCTGCTGAGATCATAATAAAGTGAAATTCTTGAGGGAGCATTGCTTAAATATATGACTTAAATGTTGTGTCATCAATCTAGTACAGTATGTAACACAAGTAAAGGCTGATGAATTCTGTTATTTCCTGCAGATGAGGAGCCCCTGACTGGAATACTAAATGTGACGATACACACAGTGAATGGGCTGACTGAGGCTTGTGGTAAGTGGAAAATGGTTTTTACTTTAAAAGACCACTGGGTCTACTTATTTCAATGATATAGTCATCTCCGCTTAATTGCAGCTCCTTTTTAGAAGCATGAAAACCTTTGCCATAAAATAAAGCTGTGATTATCCAGTGATTTTTATCGAAAATATAGTATGCTGTAGTCTGAAAACTGTTGCAGTTAAGCAAATTTGCAGTTTAAATTAGCTCCAAATGATACAATGCCTATGTTGGTAGATTATCTTCAACAGTTTCGTTACTCTGGTACCTTTATAGTTTGTTGTTGATAGTCAATACAAGTTAAACAACTCCTGTGCTACACATAAAACCAGCTTGATTGTTGCAAGAATAATGTGGCTTCTTAGATGCATCACTGCTTTCACTTATGTTTGAGTATGTCTATGAGGTGATGAAAGCAAAATATCTGAGTGGGTGGCACTAATCCGGATCAGAAATATAAATCACATAAGAAATTCAGCCATATTTCAAAAGCTGGAGTTCTATCCAACAGATGAGAAATATTAAATGCAGAGAGATATCTAGTGCGAGTTGATCAAAGAAACCACTTACTAGCTGATATTCAAACATAATTTTTCAAACATAATTTCCTACTATTTCATCTTTCTACAGACACGTACTGTTGTCTGGAGATGGACAGTTTTGGGCATTTCTTCATGAAGGCCAAGACTCACATCTGTGAGGCATCCAGAGACCCAGCCTGGAATGAAGACTTTGAGTTGGAACTGGAAGGATCTCAGACTCTCAGGATTTTGTGTTTCAAGAAGGAACCTGGCAACCAGGGAGACACTTTGTTAGGGAGAGGAGCATTGGAGGTAAGATTCAGAGGCCCTTTATGTTAATAGCCTCTTGGAGGGGGAGAGAGTAGTGAAGTGATCTTTGGCTCTACAGGTTTTGGAATGAGAAGGGGGACGGTCAGCAAATTCCAGTTCAAGAAAGGAACACAGAGCTGTCAGTGCAAGAAGAATTAAATAATTGTTCCTTTTTGCATATGACCAACCTTTTGGGATCTCCCCCCTACACTTCACAAACTCCACTCCGTCCTCTCCTCCCACTCAAAGCCATTCATGCACGATCTTGTTATGTCAACCTAACACTAGGCAAAGCAGTTGGTTAGTCCTCTGTCAGCCCTCTTCCTTTGCAAAATTATAATAAAGTTATCTTTATGGATTGAATTTTGATGATGTGAATATTTATGCACTTCTCAGTATTAATGATTAGGGTAGTTTGCTTTTCAAAACTGTGAAAGCTTCAAACATTGAAGTCTGTGTTATGACTTTCTTTCAGCTGAGCAAGCACTGGCTGAAGGGTTCCTTCCAGGAAAAGACACTTTCCATGAATGAGATTTCGTTAGTCATCTCTGTCAGACATACCCCTGCTGACAAGACCATGCAGCGCACACCATCACGCTCAGGATCAGCAGTTTTCGGAGTGAAAATCACATCATGTGCAAGGCGGGAAGGGAAGACAGTGCCCACAATTGTGACAGCATGTATTCAAGAAGTGGAAAAGAGAGGTATGTTTTCTGTTTGTTTTTTTAAATTTTTTATCAGAAACTGTAAGAATAACATGTTAAGAATAAAAGACTTCAGTGGCTTCATGCCTGTGGTTGAATACAATGGAATACAATGGAACCTTAATAATAAGTATGTCGTTGGTGCAAGGAACAACTGTATCTATTATTGAGGTATACTTAATATCCAGATCTACCCGAACAATAAACAACAGAATAATGTTGAATCCGTGTATGTTAAATTCATACTTAAAGTAACAAGGTATATTTATTGAATGAGTACTTTATGGCAACCGCCCTTGTTTACTCATCTTCAACTGGAGACACAGAAGGGGATCAGTTATTTTCAGTGGAGAACTTTTTTTGTGCATTCAACCTATAATGATGTTACATATATTTCTCAATGAATAACTTGTGTCTGCATTGCGAATCTTTCAGTGATTTTTTTCATGTATTGAGATGTTATCAGCAGAATAATTTAATACCTTTTCCTCCAATATCTTGCCTGTTTAACCTAACTGTTTTCCTTGAAATTAAGAGCCATTGCAGATAATATACTGTAAATCAGAAATCATGTTCATAAAGTTTTTTATTGGTTGTACATTTATTTTATCATGGAACCACAAACATTCATTGCATGAATGTCAGATGCGATACGTTAGGTGATCATGTGGAAATTTTTTGGTATCATGTTGGCAAACCTTTTATTGTTTCCTTGCCAGGGCTGGATGAAGTTGGAATCTACCGAGTGTCCGGTGTGACATCAGATCTGCAGATGATTAAGAAACTCTTTGATAAAAGTAAGTGTCCGACTTACAAGTTTAGTTTGGAGCAGAGTGCTGGTGTATTTATTCAGTAGACTCTGATTAATTGCTACTCCTCGGGACCATGTGATCATACAATAACTAGTATGTAGAAATTCCAGCTTTCTGTGTTTGGATGATATTGTGAATATTTAGGTGTTGCAATAAAAGGACTTGAAAATATTTTTTCTCTCGTTTTCTAAAGATTTCTACTTAAAGCATAAGCGCATAAGCTGGTGTGATAGCAACAAAAAGTTGTGCAAGGGTTTTCAGGTTGTTTCTTTCTTGTAATGAACAGATGTGAAAGCTGGTGCTCAAAGTATACAAGATGTTGACATCCATGCTGTGACAGGCGTTCTCAAGCTGTACTTCAGAGAACTCCCAGAGCCCCTCTTCACTGAGGCCTCCTACCAGAGTTTTATTGATACACTGAGTAAGTCATTGTCACCGGGGTCAGAGGATTCTTTCTTGTATATCCAGATGAGTCTGTACTAGGTCATTTAAGGAGTGATGGGACAAGAGTATCGTGTGCCCAGGGAAGAAGTAACATTTGGTACCCTCTTTCTCCTCTGTCTTCTTTCTCCTTCTCTTTTTCTCTCTTTTCACCCAGAAGATTGAGCCATTATCCCGCTACTGCTTTTAAGGACCCATGTAGGATTTACGCATAATTAAGATAGATTTCAAGATAAGCTGGACATACGATGGAAACAGAAACACGTCTTGTGTGGATTTCACTTGGGGTCATATCTGGGAACCAGACAGGCAAATAGCATGGAGGTTATCCTGACAGTCTGAATTTTTACACCATATTGAGGTACATCTGCTCTTGAAACTACAGCTAACCCATCCATTGGGACATTCTTGCAATACAGAATCTTCTCCCATGTATACTCACTTTTCTGAATCTTTTTGAGTGGGCCTCTTTATACTATACTGTACTGAATCTGAATTGGTCCTAAGCATATACTCATCTCCTCCTGTTGACTTGTTGTGCCATTACATAGCTAACCCCATCAATTTCAGTGGTACCCTATTAGGATTGAAGTTTTTGATAGTTATTGGTCAAAAGATATGAGGCAAAATATAAATGATGTCAGCTTTGAAACTGCAGTTATTTTTGGTTCACAGGTAATTAAGATATCTAATGTATGTGAAATGAAACTTTGTGCTGTTATATTGTTGTGATCCTTTTTCTTGCTTTCAGAACTGTCTGATGAAGAATCCAGAGCTCAGTGTATGCTGTCCTTACTGCATGACTTGCCAGACACCAACTACTACACTATTGTTGCACTGCTGGAACATCTTATCAAGTAAGTTGGTGCAGATGGGTAAACAATATGCACTCAGTGAACTTGAAATTTCAGGGAATGTACATGTCTTTGAGGTATAGAAAAATAGTCAACCAGGATGCAGGCGGTAAGGCATGAAGAATAGCAACTGGCAGAAAACAGTTTCATGGGAGGATGCAAACAGCAGTGTTTTGAAGATAGAAGCTGATTTGAATAAAAAGTGTGATATTTGTTTTCATGAGTTTTCTCTTCTAGAAAAGAGGGGATTCTGGACCAACGCATTATGTGGGTGTTTTGGATATAGATCTGTCTGGTTTAAGGCTATGTAATGCGATGGTAGATAACTTTCACCTTTCTTTGCTTCATTATTATTTCTGATGCTCTCTTTCCTTGTCACTTTGCTCATGCTTACCTAATTGTTTTACATTTTCATTTCTGAGTATATGAAGCTAAAAAGTCTTGTGTGAACCTCTGGTTCAAATGCAGATGTTCCAAAAGTTGTGTCTTCTTCTTCCTCTTCTTCAGGTTTGCTCTTCCTGAGATATAAATATGCATGAAATGTCTTGTGCAGTTTGAAGCAGGGAACTGATGTAGTTATATTTCTCTTACATAATGACTTCCTAATCTTAAAAGTACAGTGGAACCTGTACTCATTTATTGACACGCAGTCTGAGTCATGAATCATCTAATAATCTCTCACTTTCCCATATTTTCAGGGTTGCAAAGAATGTTGGAGAAAACAAGATGTCCATTCACAACCTGTCCACGGTCTTTGGCCCCACCCTACTTGCCCCCGCCTCCAAACAGGCATCAACTGATCCCATGGAGCTCATGTGCAAGGGGGCGGAGCAAGTGATGCGTCAGTCAGGTGTCATCAATTACCTGTTGGGTCTGGCTGTGAGTGGGAGGAGCTTGAGGAGGTCTGCCCAATCAGGGGAGAACATTTCCAGTGTTGAAAGAATGTAATTTTTGGCTGCTTGATCATTAGTGCAATTATTTACCCACATCTGAATGAAACCAGTTTTTTTTAGTACATATACCACGATGTGTTTTGTTCAATATGTTTTTCTCTTTCAAGCAGTAGATTCTTTAATGTCCTGTATGTCTGTGAAGGTACTCTGTTTATATTTTTCCTGCCATTAGCTCTTCCTGTTAGCAAGATGAGGCAGGCCCTCATGGCTGATTTAGAGAAATAACTGTTACCCACAGACTAATAAATTTATTAGTCTGTGCTGCTACCTGAATGTTTATATTGTAATGTATATCAGATTACCAAATACAATTTGACTGCTTGTGATAACAGTCCTGTTATAACTGACATATCCCATACAAACATGTATTGGGGAATTACAGCAAAGCATGAGCTTAATGTTCCATGTATGTAGTACTATAACTTTGTGATTTATTTATACAAAAGTCAGGGTGAAGAAATTTCCAGTTGTACCTGAGTGGAATTTCCACAAATTGGGATTTTCATGTTCTGCTTAAAAAAAACCCTAGTTTTGATTGTTTGGCATAAAAGTTTACCACTGCAGAAGCAGAATTTCCAACATTTAAAGGTCTGAGGCCCACATATCAACAGCACAGTTTTTTGCTAAAACTCAAGGACACAGCTTACAGGCCAAGACATGGGTGTGCATATTTACTTTTCTCAAGTGGTTTCATACGGTACAGCAAAGCACACCTTGCTTGTCTCTATCTAGTTTTCTGACTGCAGTAACAAAGGAAAATATGATGGAGCCTACATACGCTATTGAACCAGTGTTTTCTTTGTTGTGTCTTTCATTGGCAGGTGGCCTTGTTGACCATGTATCTATTTCTTTATTTACCCATCATTGATAAACTGGACTAAAGTTGAAGAGAAACTCACATGTCCACTGTCAGTAAAACCAGTCTCTTGTGGTGCTAAATCCAACTGAGAGGCCAAATAAAAGTCTAATGTGTTAACATGATATTGAGTAAGGCTTGCTAAATTTTAGTCAAAGCCAAGTTAAACTTAGGCTGAGGAGTGTTGTTTGATTCATTTGACATACCACATTACTATTGTGAAATATATCTATTATAAATGTTAGTGTATAAGTTCATGACTTAAAAATCACATTATTACAAGCACTGTGTGTTCTCTGTTTTGTATGGTTCATTTTACTTACCACATTACAGTTGTAAATTATATCTATTGTACGTGTTGGTGTACAAGTTACTGACTTGAAGATCATATTAATATTGGTTCCTTGTGTTCTCTGTGCTGTGAATTGTATATTATAATGTTGTTTCATGGTATGCTGATAAAATATTGTCAGGATGATATTAGATCCATAATATAAACACCACAGCTGTATATGGACAGCTAATAAGTTCTACATGACATTTTTGTCGGAATCCTTGATTAGATGAGTTAGAGATTTCTGTGTTACAGCATTAATAGTTGAGCATTTACATTTAAGTTTTCTCCTATGTTTGAAGAGTATGTTAACAGGAGAAAGTTTTTTTTTTTCTTTGCTGTATGAGGGCACATCAACTGTTCTTTGTAGTGTATATCAATGTAATGTAATGTATTTTTGTGGAGCAGACACTTTCAAGATGAATGGACATATGATTTGCTACCAAACACATGAATTAACATGCTTTTGCCCACTAAGATCAGGTGGTTTTTGTCTAGCTTTACATTGAGACTGGCCTGAAAAATGGCTGATAGTACCCTGGATGAATGCAACTCATAGTATGTTTAAATGATACAAAATAATGTTATTATGCTAAAACCCAAGGATTGTTGCAAATTTGACATTTAAGAAGGCAAAACACAGCAGTGAAGAAAGTAGCATCACATCACAGAACCAACATTACAATACATTGCTAATGCAAANCCAAGGACACTACAACGTAAACCGTCCAGCTCGCGAGTCAAACACAGAAACCTTAGACTTGAAAGTCTTCAGTTTCTGAGTACGACTCACAAACCGCACGGCCACGCCATTTGCAATACATTGCTAATGCAAAAGTGCTAACATTGTTTATTTTTTTTACATTCACTTGTACGTAGCTCTTTGTTTAATTTATTCAGTTCTTACTCTTGCCTCTGTCAAACCCTTGTGTGTTAATGCATGTGCATGTAGGTAGACAATTAGGCAGTATGGGCTTTAGCCTGAGTTGGCCTTTTTATTTAGAGTTGGTTTTGCAGATTTATGATGGTCTGGCAAGCACTTCTCACTTACCAGACTGGATGTGTGACAAGGACTGTTAATTAGGCATTATTAATGCTACATATTAAATTTCTCAATGATAGTTCTCCTGTCAAGAATTTGTATGTCAGTGGAACTGATACTGAATCATGTGCAGTTGTGGGGCTAAGTTGCTAACATGCGCACCAACAAATATAATTATGTTGGAAGCACATGATCTATGCAAGGGCATTTCGTATGAATAAGTATCTGCTAGGTACTCTTTGATTTCATTCATGACATCTGTAAATATTATTTGGCAGCTAAGAGAGAGGTGGGGTGGGGGAGTGGGGAAGGAACAAATAGAGAGATAGGGAGACTGAGAGGAGAAGAAAGATGGAAGGGAGAGTTGAAGAGATGCAGAAAGAAGTTTTGCTAGCTGGATTGATTATTATTTTACTGTTTTATTTGCAAACCACCACCGCAAAGCACTTCTCATCTAGCATATGTGTAAAGCCTTAACTATACATTGAAAGCCAAGAAAGTGTCCTTATTGCTTTGAATAGCTGAAGTTGATATATCACCAAATATTCTTGAAGACTGAAGGAGGGTAGGAGTCAGAGTGATTTTACGTTGTTAATTGACTCCAACTGGCTGGACTAAAACTGCGTATGCATTTTGTAGTGTGGTTTAGTTCAATATTTGTTATTGTCTGAACATGATGACATATGCACATTTACTGTTCGTCACTTTGACAAAATAAGTCCTAATGCTGAATGGAAGCCATACCTTGATATCAAGAGGCAAGACTGGTGGTATTTCAAAAGAGAAAATGAATGAGTTGAAAAAGGCTATGCTTGTATGTACATAGACAACTAAATCTGCATATAACACAATAGAACCTTAAGAACGCCAGCGAGCCAGACCATTCTTTATGGTGAGTTCTTCTTGGGTGAAGTTTAACAATATGGGCCTTGAGAGTTCAGGAATTGGAATCACTGCTTACTGTATAAGTGTTTTATTATTGCAAGGATCTAAGTTTCATGAATTTCACTTTGATCATGTATATTAGGCTACTTCTTGCAAAACAAGATTCCATTAAAAAATTTTCAAAGGATTTATTGTTAGTAAAATATTTGTATAGAAGGCAGTAATCCACAAGTGAAATGCTAGTGCTATTAATTTAGGTACAGTTGCCTCATCATTTGGACAGTATGGATTATACACGTAATATATTTCTCCATCAAAATGAAGGATTGCTACATATGTTGTATCGGCTGACCTGTAAAATCAATTGGATAACTCTAGAATTATGCCCTCATACCCATGAGAGAAAACCTTCACATGGGTCTCATGAAAATTACATCCTATCAAAAAAAGCCATCTAGATCTTTTTGCGAAAATTAGATGCCGTAAAGAAAACCATTTATATGATTATCACAAGTATGCATATTTTTCAGGTACATGAGGTGTGAGATCATAAGGTCCTACTAACATATCACAGTTTGGAAAGAATACTGTTGTAAGTCCTTATGTAACTTTAAGGACTTACAACAGTATTCTTTCCAGACGGTGATATGTTAGATCCTTTTATGGATTGAATTCTGTTATGAAACTGTTCTGTGGCTAGGGCATCTTTAGTGCTTTCACAGAAAACTGGACCAACACACATTTGATCCACTGGCATTAATAAGACTGTTTATGCGTTTGAATTCTTTCCATAAGTGTCTTTAAGCCTAATAGAGGCACGGTGTCTGTGTATAGTTCATTTGTGTTATGTTTTATGTTTGGACTGCCCCTATAAGCACTCATTACCACAAATTCTGGAGAAAATAAATATCCAGATTTAATGATTATGAAAGTTATGAAGAGAGAGAGAGAGAGAGAGAGAGAGAGAGAGAGAGAGAGAAAGAAAGGTAGTAGGGTATGTTTTGCCATAAACATGACATTCTTTTTGTAAATAAATAACTCTGAAAAACCAAGCATGTGTATCTTTACCAAATAAATGAAATCATGCCTACTTCATTTACTGATTTCTGTTGTTCCACTGGTGTAATTGTTAACAAATCTTTTTAGCAAAGGCTATTCCTAAGTATATACATGAAAACATTCTTGATATTTGGAAGCTGCTAAATATATAATATCATATCAAATTGATCACATTATGTATGATTTGACACACGTCTTATCAGTCTCTCATTCAGGACATTAACGTTTGTTGTTCCAGTTATCATATCTAATACCTTGTAACAAAAGGGTTTATCTTTGGCAGAATTATTTTTGAGAAAATTGAATGCCTCTGTTTGAATCCTTGTTACAACAACATACTTGGACCTGCAACTAAGAAACTAGAGGGCGCAGGTTCAAATCCCTTCTGAGGCAAAAAAAAACAAAAAATCGACAGAAGGACACTTGGGAGTCATGAATTAAGTGTGGCCCTGCCTCTTTAAGGTGTCAGGAAGTTAAAGGGCTGAAGCATTTGTTAGACTGGAGTATCTTCTTCTAAAGATCTTCTGTTGCCTCGCTCGCTTCGGATAAGAGTTTCCTATTAATATTTCTAATTTTTTTATCATGTTAAAGGCATTCAAAATTTCATTAAAATACCTGGTTAGACAATGATTATACAAAAGCATTACTTTGACAGGAAACATAGTTTAAGCCCTTTTGTCATGAGATGTCAGAAGTCTTCAATTCTTTAGTTGCTGAGCGATGTTGCCATAACTATTATCTTCGGCTTACACAAAGTAACATTGGGGAAAGAAAGTTCATGTGTTATATACTAATCCTTAACAACCAATGGGAAACTAAGTGGTCTTCAGGCCATCCAGTGACTGTGATCTTTGGAATAGAACTGTGGGGTCAAAAAAGGAGACCGTTTTTTTTTATTTGTCAATTCTCAAGAACAGTGTATCATTGTTACAATTGTTTTGGATGCAAATCGCAAGTTGTGAAAATGTCAGGAAGGAAGCAGAATCCCATTTCTGTCTTGTCATTTTGTACAGCTCTGAGCTACATAGCCAAAGAAGTTTTCATCCAGGAGTGCATCATCAAATCTCACAAAATGCAAACTGAGGAATCAAGTGAAAAATTTATGAATAAAGAGGCAATCAAAACAGTAATGCCCCATAAACATCTTCATGATTGAAATAGGCAAATCATGGATGTATTTTGTTCATATCTGTCACTTGTGAAAAGTACAACTTTCTTGAAATGGATTTTTAAAATCTTTTTGTGAAGTCTTCCTAGTACAACTTCTGCATATCTTTCATGCATTCTTATTTTAAAAATTACAATGCTTTGTCTTTCCTGTTTTACATACTTTACACATATCCAAGCTATGCATTCTACAGTAATTTGTGTCTCCTATCACCTATTAGCTTCTGCTTACATGCAAAACTTCTGAGAAATACATGTACAGACATGCTTTTTGCTTTCTCTACTCCATTGATGTTGAACATGACACAGTTTCCTTGCTGGGGAATTGTCTTCGAATGTAATCTGGCTGTTAAACAGTTCTCTTTACTTTACTATGCTCCACTTTGACTTGTTTCTACTTGACTGACATTTATCTTGCTGCTGTTTTCCTCAAGTTAGAGTCTCCTGTGTTTGCTTTTCCTCTCATTTCTGTTAGCACAGTGCGCTTAACTCTTAGCCTGACCAATATCTTTCCCCTATTTTACTGTCAAGATAATCTGTCTGCTTTTGTACCTGTTTTCTTTATTCAGACAGTATATCTGTGAATGACGGATTCTCACATATCTTATCTGTGTGTTTCATGTAGATGCAGCACCAGGAACTGTTCTCAAGCTTTTATCGCACATCATTGTCTTTATGTAATTTGACTGTTGTTTTTATGACTGCCCTCAAAGCTTTAGCACATGGGCAGTCAGCTTGACTGATGCCACTGTTAGACTGTGCACTGTTACTTTCATAGGGCTTTCAGGCTTACTTTGTGTTTCCACTACTTAATATTGTAGATTGGCCTATTTCTGTGACTTTTTTCATACCTATTCTGTGAATATGCACCTAGCATTGCAATTCTTGCAAAAAAAAAGTTTGGTTTTTCTGAGTCGAATGAGCATTTCTTTATTGTTTAGAAAGAAAACAAAGAAATCGGAGACTCAATTTCTTTAGTTTTGAACTTATTTACATATCACAGTTTGTGAAACTTGAAATTATGCAAGGTGGCTTTTAGAAAGCAATCAGTTTCTATCCCTGAGGTAGAATTTTTTAGCATATAATTATATAATTTAGTCAAATTTCATGGCATCATTATATTCTGAGGAGGATCAAGTTCTAACTGGAGTTTAAGGGGGTGGAGGGGGGTGTTGTGTGTGAGGGACCATTCGGTCAGTTCTAACCATGACTATGGTCATGTCCTCTAATACAATTCAGTTAATAGGCACTTCCACTCAATCACAACTGTTTTCAGGCAACAGAACATTGTTTCCCATATGATAATGTGATTATTGCAGCTCTTTTTAACAGCATCTTTTTTTTGTGTTGCAATAAAGTGGAGCAGCTGTCTTACTAGCAGCAATATTGTTACCCAAAGACCATGTGCACTTCATTCAGGAAAAAAAATGTGCCATCATCTTTGCAAATTTACTACATATATCAGTGGTAGCCTGGTGTTTTCTTTTTTCTGTTATTTTATAAACATCAGATTCCTGTCGGTCCTAATGAAGACTAATGATGAATACTGTAATCAAAATCGTAAAATCCTTAAAAAAATGATGAAGGTAATGAAGTTCTCGGGCTTGTGTGAATGATATCTTTCCTTTTCTGTGTAGATACTGCTTGCAAATAAATGCATTCCATGGTTTTATTGCAGTATTGGTGCTTTGTTGTGAAATTCTCTGTTGATGTGGTTATGATAAAGGAACAAAAATGTACTGAAAAAGGGCATTAACACTCAACACAAACAAACAAACTCAAAAGAAAAAAAAAACCTCAACACAAACAAACAGAAACACAAACAAACACTCAACACAAACAAACAGAAACACACAACCAACTGGACTGTGATTGCTGGTGAATGAGAAAGAGAGAGATATGAAGAGATCAAATACACGTAGAGGTGCAACGCACATCATCACAGGTGTGACTACCGAAAGAATTTCAATTTCCAAACTGTTAGCTCAGCCTTCTGCGGACAGAAATATATACTGATCCCCTTCAAAATTTAAAAAAAACAAACTATGAAATTATTATACAGTAATCGAACTGACCAAAACAATTTTGCCAAATTCAGTCTAGCTATAGAAACTTTTCGCCCTCGCTTTTCCTCTTTTTACAATAAAATTTCCTCAGTAGCACCAGCGATGTCAAAAAGAAACACATAAAGACATGAAACCACAGAGACATCCAGGATACTGCAGTTAAAGTAGAAAAGACACTTCAGTCAACAGTGTTAGAATTACCATATATTCTCAAATTTATACAGTATGGGCACATATTGCACCACAAATATGCAAAACAAACATCTGTTGACCAGTCAAGAGCAAATAATTCTGAAGTCTTGCTTTCAAAACATGAATTACAAAGCATGAAATATATGGTGAACCTTTCAATCCATCCCTTCATTTGACTAGGGTCAGAGAGCCTTTTACTACAATAAAATTCAGATCTTGAGATCTAATATACATGTGTGACACCAAACGTTTTCCTTATAAAACGATGTAACAGTTACTTTCATTTAATGAAATGCAGAAAGACACATCTGAGCAGTTCATATAAAATATTCAATTAATGTTAATTTCTTGAATCATCCACAAAAGTCCCATCATGAACACCTGGTATCTATTTATATGAAAATCATTCAGCAGGACACTATATGAATAGAATATCTGTCAAGTATCCCAGATAACGGCTGGCTTGCCCATTATTCACTGGTGTTGTGATCAAAACAAAAGCAGCATTGTCTGTATGATAACTATCATAAATATGACTCAAAAGTTCCTCTATCATACGATCTTGCATGTTCTCAAAACAACTACAATCTCTTACACCTTGTGGCATGAGAGCTGAATTCTGTTACTCCTATTACTATAAGTGAGTGATGGAGATATCGGTCTTACTTGACAGGTTCTGTCCTGCTGAGAGAAGTGAATGGCAGACCTACTCAGTTGGTATTAAAGTGGACAGGTGGCAAATAACAGAGCAATAACACAAGGTTTTTGACCTGTACTGAGCTGTGAGTTGGCTTGTGCTGTTTTGTCACAGCTGAAACTTGTGAGGACTTGGGTAAAAGAACATGGACTGACTTCTAGTACAGTACAGATCAATAAGATCTTTATTATACCCTTCACCTAATGCTGAAAGAAAAAAAAAACTCCCAGAAAGGAAACGGAAGAAACGACTCTTTAATCTGGTAGGTATAGTCACTCCATGAAACAATTTTTGCTATTACCGGTAGTGTCATCTTGCCCAGTTTTTCCATCTGTGTCTCACACCTGTACTAACACACCATTTCACAATTTACTGCGCAATTTTCTATGTTAGAATTAGGACGGGCAATATTACCCGAAAGTGAGCTTTTATGGTAAATTATTCAAGTCATTCTTCTCTGACGTCAGATTTGAATGGAGATCACTTGATAAAAGGTATAAAAACAGGGTATAATGCACTGACTAGGCCAGGTGTTCTTGCCCACATGACAACGAAGCTACACATAAGTTACTAGAAGAACATTGTGGTTTATAATGTGTACATATATCAACATTTCTGTTGGGATTCAAACAAACACATCATGCCAACCACTTTCATGATCTAGTTTTGACATCCAGTGATATGCACTAAGCCTTAACTGGAGAAGGAGGGAGTGAGGTGCAATGGGGACTCATGACAAAAGCTTCAATCATCTATTTCTTTATATGTGTCCCACAGGTTTTCATCCAGCCTGAGATGGAACAGAACAGCTGGTGGACAAACAGAATGCCATCCCACATCATTTCCATTAAATAATTCATGAAGCTCATAAAATTGTGTTCACATGAAGCATGCATTACCTTCTCCTCTCACACATCCCACACACAACAATATTCAATGCAGAAGCTTGCAACACCAGCTGTGCGAACAACAAACATACATTATTAAGAGTCACAGTTCGTCTATCTCATTGATCAAACAACAACAGTAGCAGTAATCACAAATTAAGCCGATATTTCAGAAAAAAATGTTATTTTTCAATCTTTCTTTTTACAAAATATACCTTTTTCTAAAAGAGGACTGTTCACATACATTATAGATCTACCCTCTGTGCTTCTGAGGAAATTGCAATTTCACAATTAGTTTCAGGCTTTACAATGCTTATTCACACTTGATTGTCAAATGACACATGAAGCTGTCACGAGGGCTTCTCCTTATTATGTTCAATCAATGTTTTCTGATAAAATGTGAGCGTGACTCTGTTTAAAAAAAAAAAAAAACAAGAAGAAATATACAATTTTAAACAGAAAAAAATGCAGTCATGTATTGTGACATAACAAGGATCTTGGTAATCCCAACAAAATTTCAACATGAATAAAGTAAGACCACCGTAAATATACTTGCATTAATATGCATAAAATCTCTCACTGAAAATCTGGTTATGCTTCCATCCTTAAAATACTCAACTTCAGCTCATTTTATTAGGAGACCAAGTTCTTGTTAGGTGCTGTAATATGTGCATTAATTCCCAGCCCAGGAAACAATAATATTCCAAAATAACAGTCTCGGCATCTGTTGTTTATTTAAGGAGCAAAACATTCCATCACCCGCTGATGTGTTAACATATTGTGGGAGCATGTGAGCTTGGCATTTGCTCTTTTGCTCAAGGTTAGTAAACTGTTTTGTTCTGCACCATGTGTGTTAAACCCACTGTGGTAAGGCTCTTGACATCATGTAACTGAATTGTGGATGGGAAAGGAATGTAGGACAAAAAAGCTTGGGACAAAAACGTTCAGTAGAACTTCATGACCTCGAAACTCACATATTCCCAATTCATTATTTTTCCATTGCGCAGCTCTGTGCTCTACACATCCATATCAAATTTACTGAATAACTTGCACGCTTCACAATGTCAAATTCATGAGCTGGTCCCCTGGAACTGAAATTCACGCAGTTCTACAGTACTGTATTTATTTAAACTTGATTGTTATGACTGACAACAATCAACCATGGATAATTTTTAAATTCTTCAGGGCCATCCCATCTTGTCTGAATCTGTTGAAATTTCAAGAAACACATGAATTACTGGTATAGAGAAATAAATTTGGGTTCAAAACATTTGTTGCTGAACCTCTCCCCAAAGGACCTTATATTTTGAATACGCTTTGTGGCTCACAATACCAACTAGATAAAACCAGTAATTTATTCACATGGCATTAACCCAAAGAGTTAGAGATCGGATGGTGCTGGATTGGTTAAAAAAAAAAAAGAAAGAAAGAAAGAAAGATTTGTTGGGGTGAACCGTGATTTTGACCTACTGGAGTTTGTGGTGTTTGTGCTCGACTATGTAACTGAATGATTTAATACTTATCATCGGACTGAAGATTTGGGTGATATCCTGACCTAAGGCAGTTTTTTCCCTGAAAGTCTGGGTGCTTGTGAGTTAATACTGGTAATAAAAAGAAGGAAAGAAAAAAAACACCAAAACATGGATCATATGCCATGATGTGCGGAATGAAATAAAGTTTGTACATGGGGCTGCATTTTTGATGAAACCAAAACATTTACAGTGCCCCATATGAAACAGTCTCATCAAAGTATGGAGGACACTTCTGAGGCCAAAGAGATGAGAGATCAAGGATGCCTGCTCTTTAGCATTAGTGCTATAACCGTGCACATCTAAAATACGACCTATACAAGCCATCAAGAGGGGAAATTAATCAAACGACAACAGATGGGCTCTTGGGAGTTCATGAACAGCCACTAATGAGTGTTGTCTTTTATGCTGAACAATGAGTTCAGTAGGGTGAGACATTTCTATAGAAAGGCTTTATCAAAAACAATTATTATGGTAGTTTTCTACACTGACCTATGGTCACGAATTAGCTGCAACATTTCCTTCCTTTTCTTCTTTTGTATAGCTCTTTCAACAGCTGAAAGCAATGCCTCTCATCCTTGACCAGTACTGTATTTTGGATGGTTATTTACATGTAACTTCAATAATTTATGAGAGTGTGTACTTCACAATAAGTCTATCACATAAGAATATATATATATACATGATGTCACATGCCTCAGAATAAGGGCCTAAAACCTGAATTATTTTGAGACACCTCTTTCTCTCTCGTCATAATTCATGTCACACGGCCATGTGTGTCACAGCAGCACATTCAGAACAAAAAGAACACAAGTGCTGAAAATTACAATTTCAAAATTTCATCAAAACATTTTTCTTCTCTTTTCTCATGCCAAGTAAATTACAGGATTCTTGTACTGAAGCAATGACAAATTCACTATTGCAGAGCAAAGCCAAAAAGTTGCAATGCCTGTACAGAATAAATATAAAATAACACTTTACTACACAACCCGTTTCATTGTTATCTACTCATTTTGTGGAACTCAGTAAATCAGCCCTATGTGAGTTTTGACTGCTAATCTTACTTGAGAAGTAAACCTACACCTAAAAAAAAATAACAATAGCTTCAATATAAACAAATATGAATTGGACCTTCAAAAACACAGGAGCATTACAGAAGTTTCGTGGATACAGTAAATTTCCATTTAACTGCAGACTGTCTTATCACATTGTGCTCAAACATTTTTAAGAAAATTGAAAGCTACAACTTAACTCTTTGAACCCGTAACCCTCCATCCTGTAATCCCTACTGCCTTGGGCTCCAGGCAAAACTATCACCTAAAGCCTGAATTTTTGGTCTCTCAGGGTACATACTTTTTATTGGCCAGAATAAAATGTCAAGCTTTTTGAATTCAAAGGATTAACCACAGCTTTCACTTAACTATTTCCACAGCGCTGCATTAAGTGGAGAGGTGCAACAATATATAATATGAATACGAATCAAACCACAGAACATAAGACTTGACAAACCAGTGGCAGAATTGTGGACTGTTGCTCTTTACCACTGCTTCCAGACAGATATTCAGGAAATATTCTAAGTATTCACCAGCGTTCTCATAATTTTAATCATCTATATCATGAAAGTACAATGAGAGCTGGCAGCTATGAAATGAAAGACTATGAAGTCAATAAGCAAGAGACTGTCTGGATATGAAACTCATATACATATCATCATAATTATAACAATATTAATGTGCCTTTTCCCAGAAACTAAGATTACTTGCTCACTAGCTCTGGCAGTAAATTGTGTGTTCCCCCATATTAATTATACATTATTCCTAAGACAGTCAGACAGCAATTGCAAATGTTGGTCACTGAATTCTATTCTACTATCCGCATTGACAAACGAGGAGTCATCTATATTAATAAAACGCTTCAGCCAAATTTGTGTCACAGATTTCTTGAGAACTACGTAACGAAAAAACACGCGGTTTTCACCTAACTTCGTAGAAATATACACGAAAGGTAACTATACACATTAGTCCTCTTTATTTTATTTACCCTTTTTTTAAAAAAAGAATGTGTATAGCAATGAAATACAATCTCTGATAGATCTTTTCAATCCGCCCGATTCGCCAATCGTCCAACTTTTTCACGGAGTCTAATGCATTCGTCTATGATGCCTTTCGGTGCGCTAGGTATTCTTCCACCGCTGGTGCGTTGCCTGCCTGCCCATTTGTAAAATGGGGACTTAGTCTTGTACCATATAACTTACTAAATATTAGAAGTTCTATACCAGTACAAAGCAACATATTGCCATGTTCATTCCACATTTGCCTAAATCATTTTTTTTTATCACATGAGTTGCTTACATTACTATAAGTTCTCATTTATCTTTTTTCCCCTATAAAGAGTTTTGACTTGTTTATTATATGCCAACTGTACAAATTAAACCACATCTGCCTCAATGTTTGCTCTGAGCGACAGGTTGAGAGCGCTGACTTTTTCAAAACCTAAAAAATTTACTTTGGCAAATGTGGAATGAGTGTGACGATATACAACTCATTTACTTAACATTTACTTTACTCTCCTGATCCAGCAACCACTAGAGTTAACACAATTTGCTTAAAATATATGACACTGTAGCCTTCCACATGAGACCATGGCACGTAAACATTTGTCACCTCAGAGGTGTCAGATGCACATGGTACTGGCAAGTGGCAACACTCTGTCCACAAACATGTTCATATAGTAATATCATGTCTAGATAGACCAAAAAAATATAATATACTAGTATCTGTTTGCCCATACGTCTGGTGTATGTGTGTAACTGTACAAGTGTGCAGGTATATGGGGGCGGGAATGGGGAGGAGGAATTCACATGCAAGGCATTTACAGTATTATTAGCACATAACATTATGCAACATTATTTCATTAATGTAATGTTACTCAGGCAAACATGAATGCACCAACTAGCCACACTTCTCATTTTCACATGAGTACTGGCTAATCACCTTGCTTAAAAGAAAAGATTGTCAATGGGGATTTTCTGATCTCACAATATTTAAAATATGAAATCCAAACAGTCAACCTGGGGCCAATTAGTGCTTTTGATGTGCCTTCTCTAAAATAATGAGTATCTGGAGAGATGTGACCAGAAAACTGAGATGATAAAACACAGCCATCAAAATAACATAACACAATGAAGCGAATTAAATTTGTTTCAAGAAAATAATGTCAAAGAATGCGGCCAAAGGGTTATGGTGTTGAACTCAAGATTTATAGGTCTTATGTTCAGTTCCCGCCATGTTCATGCTGTAAAAGCCTTAGGAAAGTATTTCACTTCATCCTTTCCTCAATCAATCCATCCATCTGTCTGTTAAATGGATACCTGGCTTTAGGCAGTGAAAGTTGCTGTCAGAATGCTAGTAATAGTAATGGTAGCAGCACTGTGAACTTCCCAGGGAGTTGAAAAAGTTCTAGAATTATCAGGCATACTCAGGTAATAATAGTGTGAAGCTGCGTGAGCAGGCATAAGCCTGGAAAGGCGACTATAAACTGCACTATTACTATTATGTCATTATTCTGTTAAGACCTTGGAAGTTTCTTCTTTTCTTGAACACACTTCCAACTTTCAATGTTTTTTACTGGTAAATATGCACACTTCTATCTTATTCACAAAAATGAAATACGAACAAAACCAGTTGTGGTCAGGTAACATGGGCAAATTTTCATGGGATCTCAAAAACACGTACACAACAAAAATCTACCTAGTTTACAAGGGTCAACAGTTCAGTACTGACAAGATCTAACAAAAATCTGCATTGCCAGATCTAACTATGAGAAATGGAGAAAAACAAATGAGAAAAAGACAGACAAAAAGTATAATGTTCTCATCCTACAGCCTTGAAATGGTCGTAAAATAATGTGGAAACATATCCACTGACTCATCAGAGTAGATGAAGAGAAAAGATGAGAAAATGAAAGACAGTAACTACAAGTTCTCCGCTCTAAAATCTTGAAATGAATATATGACTTAATATGAAATGATGAAGAAATAGAGCCACTGATCCATCACAGTTGACTCTGATTTAATTGCAATCCATTTAATTGCAATGCCCGCATAACTGCGATAGCTTACAGACAATGGAATTCTGTGTTCTCTATACAAGTCACTGACTGCTTAAATTTTATTTCAATCACAACTAATTTCCAAGCTCTCGAGGAATTCAATTAAGCGGAGTCGATAGGATTGAGATACATAAAAAGACGAAAAAAACCAACTGTTTCGTGGTGAGCCCATAAAATTATCATATGTGGCCTGTGACAACAGCCATGACTGATGAGATACCCTCTCATAAATGTAAAACAAATCATTCATCCAGAGATTGTTTCATTTCCCACGGCATGTGCAAGAGCTCTGCCCAGCTTCACAATCACATCATTTTTTCAGTACGCCTCTCATCTGTCTGTTTTGGTGGGTCAAGAGGTCATCGGTATTCTCCACTTTCACATTGATCCTGTCCAGCTGTTCATTTTGCCGTTCAATCTCATCTCCGAGGCCCTGGGCTAAAACTTTTAACCTCGACATTCCGTCACTCATCATGCCTGCAATTTAAAGCAAAAGGACAAATAACAAAGAAGCAGAGAAAGATGTTTAAGTCCTATGAACAGGAAGAGTATACATTTTAAAAGCACATTACAGGGAGGCATGGCCCACAGCTTATCTAAAGTTTTCAGAGATTAGCAATAACAAAACATAAGGTTTTTAAGTGAGCTTTCTCCAGTCTAATGTAAAGTGGCAATTTTATAAATCTAAATCTATTCCTTCTCCCCATGTTACAAAACAGAAGTGGTTTAAATGGCTCCCTTGCAAACCTGCCATCATGCCAAATTTCTAGCCCCTGGAGTAATTTTTATTTTTCTGACCGTGTTTAAAGTTCATGAAGGCAGCCATAGACTGCTTCAAACTGATGACTCCTGTAGAAATGGATTTTTTTTTTGTGTGTGTGTGAGGATCTAGAAATGTTGGAAATGGCTTTTCAAGAACATGTAAGTCCTTTTCCATTTGACTTATCAGTCGTCACCAGTGTCCTCTCATGTTCTTACTTCCTTCTGTAATGGCTTTTCCCCATTCCCTCACATCCTTTCATACACCTGAAGTATTTAAATTTTTGTTTCAGGACAGTCACTAGTGATTTATCTTCTACTCTTAGTTCCTCACATATATACGAGTTTTCAAGTTTTCTCAACAGCACTTCATTTCAAATGCACTGATGGCTTCTAGATTCACAAAACTGACTGATTTGGCCAAATGATGAAAGTGAAAGTTGTTACTTTATCATACAACTGTCAGTCCTCCACCTTACCCAAGTTGTAATCCACTTCCTCTTCTCTCGCTGACCTGGTCACCGGCTGAATCATAGTATACTGGCCACTACCTGGCTTCCGTGCCCCAGCCATAAATCGTGAATCCAGGTCATTATCGTCTTCATCATAGAATCCTCTCACATCTGGTTTACCTTTTTCTGCTTTCTCTGTTTTTTCTATTGTGGCTCGCAACCTGTTAGGCAAAGATTATTATCAGTGCATATTAATGAGGAATAACTGAAATAATGAGATGCAGCAAACAGCTTGCATTCACTAATAGCTGTCAGTAACAGTAGTAACATTATGGAGTCAGAGTCAAATAAATTTCTTTAAAAAAGGGATACAAATGTATTCATCTAGATGCCTAGTCACACTGTCATGACTGATTTCATATGCATTGTATCAGAATGCTTAGATACATTTTGTAAAAATAAGCAAAACTTTCGCAACAGTCTGTCGACACAATTCATGAGTGTTCTATCAGTATGTTAATTTGATATATTTTTGGGACTTTCCCATGGTATGCTTGGGATAGTGTTAAGAGCAATGCTACAGAAAAGAGACGGTTCTTAGATATTGTTCAAAGACTCTACCAAAGTACGCCTGTGTTACAGATAAGGGTAGCATTAGGGTTAGATGCAAGATTAAGGAACTGAATGCCTTGAGATTATTTGAGGACTCTCCCAAAGAATGCTTTCTCTTACCTAACACTGCCATTAACATCAACCTGAATACACCCTTGGAGAGTACCAGGATTCTACCAAATGGACATAGGACACTTGCAAATTGAAATGGTGATTTACCTGTACTGTCCCATCTCCATAGTCAATCAAAGGCAATGAAACTAGTCAGATCAAAGATAATGATTCAATGTCTTGTATGCCAGAAGTGTACTGCATTCAAACAGAAAGGATCAACCTAACCACAGAATAATGATCTGATGGGACCTGAATTACTAAAAGCTATTCCATCATGTTCCATTAACACTCTTCTTCCTTCTCAGTTTTACTTTTGTTGTTGCTGTTGTTGATGTTGTTGTTGTCGACTGTTGTTGTTGATGTAGTTGTTTTATTTCATTGTTTCATGATCCTAAATAATAATATCAGATAAACCTTTAAACTTTAAACTATACAAAGAAACTACAAATGAAAGGTTATTATATGAAAGTGGGACGACACAAATCAAAACCAAGGAAACCCAAACTACATCATTCTCAGTTGCAACCTTGGATCTGTTTACACTAAGAAAATGGATAGCACCCATCTCACCGACCTGCTGGAAATAAATTTTGAGCATGGAGGAAGAAGACTAGAGGGGGATTGGATGAAGGAATTGCTGCTTTTATCTGCACATTAATTAGATGACACATTATCTGTTGTTTCAAGCCTGAAAGACATGATTACGTTACAAGTGTTTTCCCTCATGAGTAAATGATTGCAAACTTAATCTTCTCTGGTGATAAAGGATTACAAAACCCCATAAACCAGGTTCTTCAAAAGTAATATCGGGGCCACATGATGAAGAGATATTCTGGGTATCCAACTACTTCTGGCTCTAACCTACTGTGCAGTGCAACACAAGTCTACAGAATAATTAAAATCATTGTTTCTAGGTGGTGATTTGTGAAAGTTTTATAGAACGCAACAGAATATTCTGCGACTGGAACAATGAAATAAGCCTCGTTTTCTGCATCCCAAGTAAGACACACAAAAAAATCAAATCACCTCAGCTTCAACAGAACCACATTCTGTGATGTCATACATATAGAAGTTTCTTGTAAGATCTTCTTATTATTCAGTGGTGCTCGTATTTCTCATAGCAATCTGTCATTACTAGTACTAGCTACATGTTTTGATGGCATTTCTGACACATTATGCCAAATCTGTTTCTCAGCAAAACAGAACAGCCTCTTTCATTCATGTTTTACCTGGTGTTGGCACTCTCCTCTGCAGGTTTCTTCACCTCTTGTTTAGGCTTGTCTCCTGACCACCAGTTTTTAATGCCTCCAAAGACACTCTTGATGTTGTTAAGGTGGCGCTGTGAGGTTTTCAAATTCTGCTGCATGTTGTCTGTTTTATTCTCTATATTGTCAAGTGTCTCTCCTTGTCGCACAAGTTCCTGCAATTTGAAAAACAGGCAAGTTAAGACATGCTATTTTTAAGACCTTTCTTAGAATGTGGAGATCCTTATGCTTGTTATCGGTGTCTCCATTTTATAACAATTTGGATATTCGCAACTTTTGCTTAATCACAACATCTACATCTAATGAAATGCTGTATTTCAATATAAAAGAACTGGATAATTGCAACTCCTTTAAATTGCAACTTTTTTCCATGCTCCTATGGAATTTAGAGTAAACTGAGTTGACGGTTGTAGTGACCGATTGCTTCTAGGGAATGAAAACATAATACTACATTGTCAGAAAATAATTTAGGGCTTGCTGAACCTACTTGAGATACAATGTGTCTAAAGTGATTCTGCTATAAAAGTAGGCTAAAATACGCCAGAAGACAAATGACTAGATAAGAACCTCTCAAGCCATGCCAACACTCTTTGATTAAATACACAAGACTTATTACCTGTTAAGAGAGATGAAGATATGGTGAAGAGTAAACATGAAAGATTCCTTGAGTTTTAGTGACATGAAATTATGCAGTATGGGGGAGGTTAATCGTTACTCAGTTTAGTCTTTAGTCAGTTTCCTGACCTCATAAAAAAAAAAAGGTTAGGGTGGTGATGGTGGACAACCTGGTAATATGATCTGACATCATTTAACAAGATTTAACAAGAAGTACTAGCCTACAAGAGCTTCTCACTGCTTCAGATCATAATACTCAATACTAACAAGCCATAGAATGTCAGTTTTTAGTGTTTCAAGAGTTTCTTCTACCATACGGCAGCGTCGCAGAGACTATCAGGGATGCCAATGCCTGACAAAAAAAAAATTCTGAAAATTGCTCAAACGCGCAGAGTATCGACATTTTCGACAGAAACCAACCCAACCGCTATGCTTTTAATTCTGAATCATTTTCCACAATTATAAGGCATTAATGTAAACATTAAAACCAAATAAACTTTAAAGAAAAGTCAGTTTCAGAAATTTTTATGTGTTCACATAACTTAAGGCCTAAATTTCTTCTGCACAGATAAAGTATATAAATTAATATGGGATCTACACACAGCAAGAAACTGCCATAGACAGGGATGGGAGGGAAGTGCAAACTGTCACTTAAGATAAAAATCTAATCTTTCATTTCATAATTTACACTTCAGAATACATTGGTCATCTCTTATTTGGTCCTGATAAAATATTTTTTTTATATGAAAAACATGCACAACTGAGTAGTGCTTTGACTTGCAGAGTTCAGACTGAGCTGGATTCAATGGTTCACATCAAGTTCACAATTGAATAAAAGCTGCTGAAAACTTGGCCACATTCTTTCTCTTTAATGTCCTTGAAACTCGCCGGAATCCTACTGTTAGTGTTATGATGTGACCATTCCTTGAAGCGTGGAGCTTGGGTGCCTTCTTTCCCAGTGTGCCGTTGTTTATTACTGCACAATGTGCACCACACGCATCCATCTTCTTTCAGTTTACGGATGTAATCAGATTTATAATAATAAATAAAATTTATAGAAAACAATGGATTCTGAGTTGGACTGTTCATTTTACATCATTGTCCTCTTGAATGATGACCGAGCGCATTATTTACACTTTCTGTGAGTTCGAGTGCTAAATATAGCACCGGTATTCCTGACCTTGTGTGCGCGCGCATTCAGGAAGTTTGTAAAATATCTAACTTCTGGCTTCCGTGCGATTCGTCCTTCACGTATTTCATTTTCATGAATGTTATCTGGATAATGCTGGATTTTTTTTCTCTGTCCCTCAAAACGCCGAAATATCCGGATTTTCTTTCTCGCCGCTAAAAACATAGGAAAATCCGGAAATCCGGATTTATCCGGAAAATTGGCATCCCTGGACTATGGTGATTTACATACCTCAGCAGTTGCAACGCCCATTGTTTCTGATTCATATATGCTGGCTAATGCTCTCTGTGTGCTCTCCAGCTGTGTATTTTCTGAATTTTCAATCTGCCTTTGTAGGTGCTGGCGTCGATCCTCAAAGGGATTGTCTTCATCTGGATGATAACCATATGAACTTGACTGAGAATGCGCAGCATAGGGATTATGTCTTTGGGGATACTGATGACCTGCTGCTGATCGTGTCGACGATGCTGGTTTGTTATATGACGATGGTGAAGTCGAAGTTGGGGCAGATGATGGCTTTGTTGTTGACTGCTGCGGAGTTGGCGAGGCCCTCGGTTTACCAACCATGACGAAATCGCTGTCCTCTACGTCGTCCTCGAATGGATTTGATGACTGGTGATAGCGTGACATTGTTTATATACAGCTGAACTCTACGGGAATGACTCAAATAAGTTTGTAAACCTCTATTTTCAGCCAGGACCCTAACTGTGTTCTTAGTTTCAGGTCTTTCCAACTACGAATGTCAACTTCCGGTTGTGTGACTCAAAATAGGATAGACGGTGATGAGTGTGCTTTCCTTTTGCGGTGAAAGGTACAATAAAGTTTTCAATAATATAATCCGGCTGGAAATCCTGAAATGGAGCGATGATGTTGAATCAGATTTGAATATTTCCCTAAAAATCACCTCTTTGGAAACAACTGGCATTGTTTAAGCATACTTATACTTATACTTTTACTTTCGCAAGAAAAAATGAAAGGTTGGGGGGGGGGNGGGGGGGGGGGGGAACTGAAATTTATACTTAGGAAGGAGGCACACCTTTCAGAAATGAATAGCTGCCTCCCAATGGCAAGAGAGAGAAAGAGAGAGAGAGAAACAGAGAGGGGGGAGAGGGAGCTAGTAAAAGAGGGAGAGTGAGAGAAAGAGAGAAGCGGAGAGGGGAGAGAGAAAGAGAGAGAGAGATTATTCCGACTAATAGGAAATCACAGTGGGTATTGTGGCAAACTTTGGTAAGTGTCTATGGGTCATTACAAGCAGAGCTTCTGCCCTCCTAAAGCCAGAAAAAAAAATCTCTGAATATGCTTCCTTCTTTCTCTGCACAGTAACGGCTCGATCCTTTTTGGGATGGGGAGGAGAACCGTGAGTGAGATGCTCCCTAGATCCACCAGTGGACACAGTTTGGGCCAAGTGACTGTTGTAATGTCCTAAGGCTCTAAACGATTTTAAAATTAACTTTTAAGTGGATAGGGATTGGGTGCCACTGAGATGGACGATGGCATCCACCTCACCCCCTCCTGCTCATTCGGTCAAATAAGTGCACTTTCAATCAAAATGACAGATAAAGTTAGATTTTTAAACACATTGGCTCAGTATTGTGGACTTGAGTTTGAAGTGGGGAATAAAGAAGTGTGGACTTGTAGTCTAGCGCATATCATATTATAGGCTACGGGAGTCTCCTTATTATGGAACACTGGGACATAATTATAGGCAAAAAGGAATTCGAAAACATAACCTCTGTTCTTAAATAACTAATTCATATGCTTGAATAAAACAGCAGTAGTCGTCAGAGGTAGATAACAAATTATTGACAATGGACTAGGCAACTCTTAAGAGATATTGGAGATAACAGGTATGAATAGTCTAAACTATATTTAGTATCAAACCGTGGGGAATCATTTTAGACACGAACCAATGCAAATGAGTCAAATATTAAAAATAACCTGTGTCTCGTCACAGGGATAGTAACGAGAATGGACAGTTCATAGCAGACCGGTGCTGTGATGATAAACTGCCTAATGAATGTAATCATAAACTGTCCACACGAGATTGTTTTCAGTTTATGCAAGATAGAAAAATACTACAGAATGAAATGTAATCATTAAATTTTTATTGTTGTTGGTATTGCTGTTGTTGTTGTCGTTATTGTTGTTGTTGTTGTTGTTGTTGTTGTTGTTGTTGTTGTTGTTGTTGTTGTTGTTGTTGTTGTTGGTGGTGGTGGTGGTGGTGGTGGTGGTGAATGGGGCTTTCATCTGAGGTGGCGATAAAAGTGAAAATTGGGAAAGACTTTCAGCACGAATGGGTCTTGACATATGAACCGGAAGTAAACGATTGTTGTAGCGCGGTGGAAATAAACCTCTAAGGACTCACTAAGGAGGAACTGGGAAACGAAGGGGGATCAGATACCTTTTGATGCACCAGTATGCTCGTGAAAGATTTCAAACGCGACTTTTATGACTGTTTACAGCACCAGGTCATTATATGTTGTGTCTAGCAGGCAATATCCTGGAACTGTCCTTCCTGTGCCTAATTGAAGGGAGGGGCAGGATCAGTCAGGGAATAAAAAAACAAAAAAAAAAACCCTACGACGGGCACGGCGCCTACTCACTCCGCAGTCCGCAGGGAGCAAGCATCAACTGCATCATCATTCCATTTGTCGAGCAGCCGCTAGACTTTTGACTTTTGTCATAGTCTGTACAGTGTATATAGAGGAAAGATTTCCGCAGGCAACAACCCCCCGAAATAAGAACATACAAGAGAGATTATTTTGATGGGACAGGAATGATGAATTTGGATATTATTAATATATTTACCCCTAACCCTACCCCTAACCCTAACCCTAACTAACCCTAACCCTACCCCTAACCCTGACTAACCCTAACCATACCCTTACCCCTAACCCTACCCCTAACCTGAACGGGAACGGGTTGTTGCCTGCGGAAATCTTGCCTATATGGACTAGATCTAGATCTAGTAGATCCAGGACCAGGGACTCTTATCTATTGTGTGTGCTTTCTCTTTCCTTTGTCTAGCACAGGGTGGGAGAATCTCTGGATATTGCTGTCTATTGTGATTAATGGATTAATTTAATGTGATCTTGCAAATCTAAGAAGCAGTTGCTGAATTTTTAGAGAACACTCACTTGTTAGTGAATAGTGTTAGTACAGTTAGATCTAGTTCCAGTCTAGTCATTGAATCCAGGCTTTGATTTGGGTGTGTGTGATGTAAGCTGCCTCTTGTGAATCACATGCCTTGACTTAACTGATCCATACTTTCTTTGATTCAGTTTTTATTTTTAAAAAATATAATTTGAAAAAAAAAATAATCTGCTCAGCTGCAACACAGGAATTGACTAGGTCGACTAGGACTAGACTGGTCTAGACTAGATGTAATGAGAGTCTGATGTGAATGAAAGTTTGGCTGTGGGCCCAAAACTTTCTAACAAAAGAGAAAACAATCAATAAAGGAGAAGGAAGGATATATTAATTTTACATGTTTATTTAGACTAGTAGGCTGCTTTTCTTGTAAGGAGGAGACAGTTATATAAAACATAAGTGGGCAAGCCAAAGATCTTCAGTTCATTTTCACTGCGAAGAAATTCTTGATTCCTCTCCAGCTGTGAAGTACTCTCAGTTATATTCATTACAAATGGTATACAATATATGTTTGCCACATTTACATGACCTTTTCATATGTCTGTCCACAGAGAGTACTAGTGCTGGTGGCTTTTGATGTGGATGCACTTTGTGCCTGTAAAATTTTACAGGTAATTGGATGTGGAGAGAGATTCAGTGCAACTTACCAGTGAAACAAAGTCATTCTTTATTATTCTCGTTCTGTAGAAACTTTATAAATTTCAGACTGTTGTTAGTAATGATGCGCTGAACTGTGCAGCTGCATTTGCTTGAGGGCAGAATCATAAATATTAGCCTGGTATACCCAGAATGAGTATCCCAGAGTAAAGAGAAGGGCACTATTCGTTTTCAATTGTAACCATAAATCAACAAATTTCTCAGAAATACAATAGAAGTTGTATTGAAACTAGGAAGAAAAGTACCTGTGCCCATTTATCAGTAGATGATGTGTTATATAAGGCAGTCTCGAAAGAGAGTGATCTTACTTTATACTCGAATTCAGAAACAACATCATTGCTCTCTGGACAGCTTCAAAATGCTATGTTCGTTGGTTCAGATTGTAGCGAAGGGTCATTGTAATCATTGTCCAGTTGTTGTTTGATTGTGAATTTTTCTTGCATTTCCTGCAAGACTGCAACTTCTGTTTTCTTCTCTGTATCCACCCATCACCAACATTCACTGTAAGTTCTAAGTAGTGAAGTTCTGTCCATTCCTTTTCTACTTCCTTTCTCACTTTCCTTATTAGTTCCTTCAATACACAAAGCGAGTGACTATCATCACTGGAGAGAAGTTATTTAAACTCTCTTTATTTTTTCCCTTAGTACCTATTCCAGTGTGATCAAGTCCTTTACACAGTTGTTCCAGTTGATGGTCTGCATGGACTTGAGCATGCCTTTCTGGAAAATGCTGAAGGGGTGTGTACTGACTCAGTCTGTTTATGTCAAATTAAGAAAACTGCTAATGATATATAATATTTTACAAAGCGGACTGTATTCATATCTGTGACTGTAGTATATTTACACTGTGAATTGCAACAATAGATTGAGTGGCAACTCTTATATTAGTAAGAAGCTCTGCCCTTATATTTTGGATTGTAATTGATTAGACTCAGAGTATTGGAATTAGTCTTCATTCAATTCCTCCTTGCTTGTCAGGTTTTGTTCATTTTAAAATCTGTTCTTTTGAGCTATTACTATTAATGAAATTTTACATGTCGACAGACAATAAAGAAAACCTGTGCTTGCTTAAAAGATATCACATTCTTATGCTTAAAAAAGATATCATTCTGTGTTCCCCTCTGTATCCCATCCCAGATTAGACATGTCATTCTCATCAATTGTGGGGCATCCGTGGATATTGTGGAGATGCTGCAGCCAGAGGATCATGTTCGATTTTACATCTGTGATAGGTTTGTGTTTCTCAGTTTCACTTTTTTTTCATTTACCTTTTATTCTTTGTTTCTTCCTCTTACTTCATCTTTTCGTTCCCCCCATCCTTTCTTCCAAAACACAAGAGAAAAAAAATTACAAATTTTGTTCTCATTCTTATGCAGCTTTCTCTCTTTTTTGTTTCTTTCTCTGCGTCTTTCTTCATCCCAGCTTATCTAGTCTATTAGTTTATATTATGCTTCCCTTAATGTGGACCATTGTTCCTCCATGTAGTTGTATTACATTGAAATCCTGAAAACATGCCAAACATTCAGTTCAGGTTTTGAGAATGTGTTGTGTACAAAATGCACTAAATGTTAAAGGACAATACAATTAGGTGTTCTGATGAGGGCATATTGATTAAGGAGGGAACTGCATCAAGCATTAGTTGTTGTAAACGAAGTTCTTAAGTATTTATCCAGAGCACTCCCGTTCTTCATGTTTTTCACAGTCATCGTCCTGTGGATGTCCACAACTTCTTCAATGCTGTCCAAGTCAAGCTGTTGATGAGGGAGGATGAAACATCCTCTTTGCCAAGTTATGATGAAGTCTTCAGGGATGATGATGAGGCAAGAAATTATTCATAGTAATCATAGGCTACTATTTAGCAGAATTCTGTCATTGCCACTATCAGCCTACTGCAACCTGACTGCTGAATAGAGCTGTCCCAGCATTGTTTAAAACGGCCCTTTCTAACTTCTTTTTAGCTTTTACATCTTGAACTGAACCACCTGCACTCAAGGTTCTTGCCTACAGAGCTCCATTCCTTGTTCGTGACTTCTGTAATAAATTTATCTCACAAACTCAGATAGCTCACAAATATGAATTCCTTAGCCAATTTTGGGAAATTTGAGTTCATGATTGTCGGCTGTATTTGTCTTAGGGTTTCACTCAGCCCTTCTTTTTGCAATATGTATAGACTGATCAGATGTGGTAATACAAAGTGGCAAGTAGCATCTGTCACTATCAAGTTACTGCCGACATGACATGGCTGTTATTGCATGTTGTACCTGTGTAACTCTCTGAAACACTTGTGGAGACTTTTCTTAAATTATTTGTTTGCTGTCATTATCTTCCAGTCAGAGGACTCAGGGAATGAAAGTGATGATTCAGAGACAGGCTATAAGAAAAAAAAATTTGATGATGAATCCATAATTCGCAGGCAGGAGCGGAGAAGATGGAATGAAAACAGGTATGTTCCTAGCATTACTGCGATTGAGGTTGTTTCATGACTCAACACCTCTTAGGTTGTCAAAAATAAAATATGAATGCTTTGTACAATTTAGTCTGCTCTTAGTTTGGTATATAGAGAAAACTGGGGTACTTTAGTGGATGAATGAGCTTGTATGACAGAGCACTTAATTAAAATGGTTATTTCATTTCTTTGTATAGTTAATGGTTTTCTGTGCAAGAGCTGTCAATTAATTTTGATCAAGATATCTGGATGTTTATTATGATAAAATTTATTCCACAGGCTGAAAATTCTCTTTGATTACACAAAATTTACCTCTTATGGGACTTCTGTAAGTATCCAATTGTAACTTTTACTTAATTTGCAGTATGATTGATAACACCTTTGCATGTTGAAATACATATTTGTAGGAGTTTGGAGGCAATTTTCTGTAACATTTGATGCAATAACAGTTATTAATTAAGCATATAATCTTTTCTAAAGCCTTTAAACGTGGATTATATATGTAACTCTTTATCAGAAAAATCTTAGAATGTAGAAAACAGTATTTGTCAAAACTTATTATTTTACAGAAGTGTTACATGTTTCAGCGTATACAATTGTCATTTAATAGATGACTTACACTAGACAGAGAAATCAGCAGGAGTAATTAGGAAATGACTTACGAATTAAATGGATATATAATATGTAAAAATATGGGTAGATTCACTGGTAGATATTTTATGCAGCTGCAGCAGATTTTGAGCACATCTTAAATAGAGTGGGTTTATTTCTTTCTCTTATGTCAAATCTCAGCTGCACAATTCAGGAGGGGGAACTTAGCATCTTTCTGAAACTTTTTAAAACATTTCTGCAGGCAGCCTTAGTGATGTTTGAACTGGCATGGAAGCTTTCTAAAGACACCAACAGTCTGCTATGGTACGGTTCTTTTGGTGTCTGCTCTATGGATGCTGTGATTGTCCTAATAATTTCTTTTCATTAATTATCTCAGCGTTGTAAGTGAAAAGTGTCACATTATTCAAATTAGTCTTGTTATGTGTTTTTGTACCTCTTTTTCAAAATTTCAGAATTTCTTGAGGTACATTTTCTCAGTTCAGCATTTTCAAAGCCACACTGGGCATAGCCAGAGTCAAAGACTGGTGGATGGAGTTAAGATAAAGCCTTTCTTGGTAGAAGATTTAAATCTGTGTGTTACTTGCTTCTTTACTGCTGCATGCACTTTGAAGTTCCGGCACTGTTATACTATCTGCATCTCAAAATATTTTCATGGACAGGTTGGCCATAGTGGGAGTGACTGACCAGTTTGTCCACTTCAGGACACCCAGAGACAAGTACATGGAGGATGTGATGACACTGCAGTCTCACGTCTCAAGACACAATCAAAGGTACTATCGGGTCATCATTCTATGATTCTTTTCATGAGGGGGTGGTCCAACTGATCAAATTATTACTTTCAGTATTTACTATAATTTATATGTGTATTGGCTCAAGGTTGGGTTGTGAAAGTTATTGAGTGACCTGGATAAGGCGTCACAACCATGTGAACTCATTCATTAGTAATGCCAGAACACAATAGTCGTAGATATTATTATTATGAAAGGAGAAGTGTTTCTGTATATGATAGGAACTGTGGACATTTTTAAGGTACTTTTGATTCATGCATGCAAGGTTTTTATCTCTACTCTTTTGACAGGGGCAGTGATGATGAGAATATCTTGTCTGTCAACTGCATGCGCATCTCATTTGAGGAGGAGCTACATTTGTCCCTGTATCGTCACTGGACCTTGTTTGACAGCATCTGTCACTCCATGCCAATGGCATGCAAGCTTCGCCTCTGGTCTCTCAAGGGTCAGAAGAGACTTCATGAATTCCTTGCTGAGATGGGGTTTGTATTTACCTAGATCTAGTTGCTTTCTTGTGTAACTTTCACAGCTCTTTGTTGTCTCATCAGCCTCCCATAGCTGTTTGTTTTATTGTCCACTTCAATAAGGGTTATTATACTGCACTTCAAAACTTTTAAGTGAATATCTATCAATGCCAGATTGTGTTCTGCAGGTTGCCTTTGACACAATGTAAACAACAATTTGGTGCCATGGACACAGTACTGAGGTCTGAGGTCAAAATCAAAATACAAGAGTACATGAATAAGTATGGGTAAGTATGATTTCTTGCAGTTGTCAGTATCAACTGCCATGAATTAATATTTAATTATCTAGATATAGAAAAATCTGTTGTCTTGTCCCCAGGAAGGGATAAATACAGAAATATTGAAGTTTGTTAACACACACATTGTCACAGTCATAGGCAGTTTGCCTATCTCATTTGAGTGAGTGTTTCAGAGGTGGGAAAAAACTGTATTGGACAATGAAAAAAAAGTAATGTCAATCTCAAGCTTTTGCACCGTATTTAAACCAGTGACCTTGTTATAACTTACTTTGTCTGTGACATTTACTGTATATAGTGGACTACAGAAAGCACTCAAGTTGCCCAGTTTGCAAATTCAGCCTATGACTGTGATGATATACAAGATTTACATTTAAGTTAACCTTGAAGACATTGGAAACCAGTTGTCTCCCAGTTATCTGTTAAGTGTTCATCAGTGATTCTTTTGGTGGGCAGCCCTTGTGGTAGCAGCAGCTTAACAAATGACCATGTCAGTTGATAGTCATGCCCTTCTGGCTCAAAGCAAAATTATTAGCCACTGGTCTTGCGGTTTATAATTGGGATGGAACTGCTAGCCCTTATTTATTCAAATTTATTACAAAATTCATGAGACACTCTAAGCTGTCTCAATTTAAGCATATTGGCATTACCCATAAGAATGATGTAATTGTAAGCCAGTTGGGATCTGCAGAGTGCTTTGGGATAGTGCTAGTTTGGTGTATTGGATCTTCAGGTGTACTAGATTATTGTATTCTTATGAGGTGTTATCATGGCATTCACAATTTGTGCTCTTTCCTTTACAGTCTAGATATTCAAGACGTGGTCCTGCCATCCTTCTCTATGCAGTGTGGCTACAAAAATATCCTTTGTGCAACAGATTTTGTGTATGCCTGTGCAGCCATTCTGGAATCTGTGGTAAGAACTGATATTAGATGTTACTAATGGAAATCGATGTAAGAAAATAGTTGCCAGACACATTTCTTGGATTAATGTTAGGCAAAGCTAACAGCTGTGCAAATATGCTAATGCTGTTTTATGTAGTAAAGAAACCCTTCGTTGAAGAGCATTGAAACTTTTCATATGATTTTCAGACCAGAGAGCAACAGCTTAGATAAGGAGTTCTGGACAGGCTTTTGCTCCCCTCCTCCCTCTCTC